>PNEQ01100425.1:0-13818 GCA_003012365.1 Medauroidea extradentata | reverse complement strand
GGCACTCTTTCAAAAAGGACCATCCTTCACAATGACCAAAGTCTTCAACTCCCTACCCAATAACTATAAAGAACTATGCTTTTCCAATAAAAATAAATTTAAGAGCATAATCAAAAACAATCTTCTAAACCATCCTTTCTACAGTACAGATGAGTATTTCAATCATTGTAATAAACTAGAGTAGATTGATTTGAATTGCCGTATATAATGATAAGGAGCCTTGAAAATGTTAATTGTGTATAACAAAGGTTATGTACATATATGTCTGGTTTACCTTGCACCACTAGTAGATTTTTTTTTATAATAAATGTTTTTGTATATAATGTGTGTAGTTTGTAAGCAACTATTATATTGACGTCCTCCATACACCAATTGTCAACGACAAATTGTAAGGTGTCTATGGAGTGAAAAATAAATAAATAAATAAATAAAGAAACATTGCATTTATACAAATAGATATTTGTAAATAATATTCAACCATGCAAATTGACTCACAAATGCCTTAGGCTAATATAAACACTCATATAATATATACAATTTATGTGATCATAACTGCAAAATTCAATATTGTTAAACTACTTATTCCCCTCTCAAAAGTTCCGTTTTTCGTAAGCGAGGTTCGTTCTTGCTTGAAAAGTGCTGTGTGCTGTGCTGTCTGGCGGGCATATTTCCTATTTTTTTCTCTTGAGTGATGTCTCTTTTGACCCTTTCTTAGCAGGAGGGCGAGTGTGTCAGATGCTAACTACTCCCTTTTCTATGGTCAGATGGAAGAGAGACTGGTCAGAGCAAGGCCCTGTCATAAATAACTGAGCAGAAAAAAAAGAGGGGGGAATGTCTTCACACACTATCAGTCACTAGTATGCAGCGAATGAGTGATGGTTTCACCTATGTTTGTTATGAAGTATTTTACATTATGTTTTAATGTTGAATACTAACTAGGAAGATAGAGAAAATAACCTGTTTATGTATTTCTAGTAAACTGCAGAAACGTGAAGCAACAGGAGGCAGCGATGCTGATACTGTAACACAGGTTCGTTTTTATTACGTTCTTTATACTGTGAAAGCAGTTTAAGGTCGTTCTAGTGTGAAAAATTCAAAAATTTAATTTGTACAAAAAAAGTGTTAGTTTATTAGTTAGTATAATAGTATTATGTTACTAATGACTATTATCATCTCAAGAACAATACTTTAGCGTGCGCAGTTTACCCATAACGCATGTCAAAGTCAAAATTTCGACATTACGGGAACATATATCAGCGAAACCTCAATGAATAACAGTAGTTAATTAAATAATTAACACTGAACTTTAATGAATGTCTCGGGCTGTATGCTTAGAGATAAAAACACAAAACAACAAATTTTTGTATTTAAAGAAATCTAAAGTAAAGGATTTTTACTAGACTTTCAGAAATGTGAGTCCAAATACGATATAAATCAGATAAAATTTACTACTTTCAAACTTGCCTTAGTAGTTACATTTTAATTTTGAATAAAATTTTAGTGTTAATTTCTTTACTAGCATCCTTAATTAATATGTTGGATCCTGCAGTATAAATTATCAATTCACCTCACAATTTGATTAGCTAAAAAAAGGAATTTTAATTGTTACAAACATAAAAAAATCATGAGTGTTCATGTATCACTCCTGGTAACCAGACTTTAATGCACTATGTTTTAACATCCGGACGAGTTCACGTATATGGAACTTTGGAGAAATTGAAGGTGCACTTAATTTACAATCAGATGGAGGGTGCAACCGAGAAAGATGAGTTTGAAACACTCTTCCCGTCGCCTCTGCAGGAGTTCGACCAGTAGACTGTGATGGATGTGTTCGCATTACCCATAGAGTTCGGGCAACCAAAAATATTGATTGTCCCACCAAAAGTGTTGAATCACCTTACACCTATGCTTAGCTGTATTTCATGTCACATTGTTTTGGGGGAAAATAAAGAAGTTAATTTCATAAAATATCAATCAGTAGCATGGCCTATCTCCTTATGAATGTATCGTAAGTACTCTGTATTCTGGATAAAGTTGTACTACCGTATTTTGACAGCAGGTGCAGCCAATATAACAGTACTCGATACTGAGAAGGTCAAAGCCCTCACTTGTAGCTACTTGCAGTATTTCAGGATTGTAAGATTGGTAAGAAGACATGAAATAGTATTGAATGTATTGTTAATATAATGTAAATATATGTTAACTTACATATTACATTCATATTTTACATTTGTTTTACGGTACAACATAATAAGTGCCTTTAGCTATCAGACTTTTTCAAGTTCACGCAACGCCGCCAGGTAATAGGACATGTTTTCCTTCCAGTTAAGCTCTCGGGGCATATAGAAATATAAACAATACCACGTGGATTACACACATTAGTTTATATAGCCACTTTGATGCTTCAGACACTGTAATAATTACAGTAGTTTGAATATTGACTAGGTTACGTATTTAAAAATGGTAAACATGACAATTCAAGGTTCAACATAAGATAATAACGCTATTAGAAGTAACATAATGGAGCTTTTTAACCATTGTTATTGTACCAGTTCTTGGGATGTACATGAAAGTAAAGAAAGTCATATGGGATTAGAGACATTGGTTTTAACAACCACTTATATTTCAAGAAATGCTGTGATTGGTCTGTATCTCCATTACATATTTAGAAATGGTAAATGTGATGTTACTTACGATTCAGTTTCTTCAGAGATTATGTAGTAGGTCAACTAAACTGCACTCTAACCAAACTTATACAAACTCCAACACAATGACAATCCAAAGAGAAAACTAGTATGATAAAAATCAAGTCTTGTCACCTCTGTTATATTTATTTATTCTGTGCAGTAGTTGTTCTGATTGTTCCTACACGTTGTGTGGCTGTAGTTACTGAAAAACAATTAAAATTAATCATGCAGCGAATAGGCAGCGTCACCAGGACAATTTCCACGTTTCACAAACTATTTGTGAGGAAATACTAAGGGGCGAAATGGAATCGTGCTCGGTAGCCGAAAAGACTGAAGAGATTTTGGGCATTGGGCGGTATACAGTTCTAAAGTAAGTACCTAAATATTTTGTTGTATAAACTTGTGAAACAAGATGTCTATACTTATTTTAGGGCCATGTATATTTATTCAGAAAAGTGTATTTTGTGTGCAAGTAAAAACCTACTGGCTTAGGCATGTTTATGGCAACATTTTTATTTTCATTCTATTTTCTTGATTTCTCGTTTAGCAATTTGTAGTAAAATAATGTTGCCAAATAGACGATTCCTGTATTTTGACCTAACATTTTCTTTAATTATGAATATATAATTTAATAAAGGTGTAAAGAACATTTATTCAGCAAACATGTAGTTAAAAAATTTCATGTCACTTTGCTTCACAAGTCTCTTTTGACAGGTAATGACTGTAAACAAAATTTTACAGCTGGTAAAATTACAAGGTGGCATATGAATACATCCAAGAACTATTTTCGTGGATGAACACTTATGCACAACCTTAGAACTGTCAAAAAAATACAACTTTCTCCTGAATACAGTGTAGATTTTTTATTGATAATTAACGAAAATACAGTGAACAGGCAAGTTTTAATTCCTACAGCAATGACCTGTTGAAAAGTGAATCCTTGCCTGAAAACTTTGATGAGAACATCAAAGCATGAAGTCTTTTTTTTTCTGTATTGGCACAGAAGAGGGTACTCATAACCTCATTTAAAGTGTGTCACATTGTTGCCTAGACTTCTTCCACTGCTGGCTCTAATGCATGTTCTTCATAGGTGCGACTACCAAAAATTAATTTGCCAGTTTTTTTTTTTTATCAGTGGGATGAGTGGCCCATGTTTTAGCAATTCTACCAAATCACTATCCAGAGCAGTTTTGGACTAGCTGATATTGAGAAACTACAGTACTGTATTTGTTAGGCTGCCTTAAAGAAGCATTACAATTGCTAAAAATTTGCCAGTCATTGCGGAGAATAACTCTATTTTATGGAACTTAATGTGTCTCAATCAAGATGTGAGGAAGCTCACAAGCGGATTGGAATGATTTGTTTGTGAAAATAACCCAGCGATAGCAAACCTGTTTTTGCGGAAACTAGATGTTGGCTTGTGAACTAAATATGAGCACAGTGAAAATCCTGATAACATTCCTACGGTGTCGGCAATTGTTAACAAACAGATCAGCGAACATAGTCAAATAAGCCAACCACACCATTTCTCAGCATTTCAATCAGCCGAGTTATGCTATCTCTTAACACAAGTCAGTTTTTGTAGCTCAATAACCCAACTCAGCAAAGCAGTGTATAAGCCAGTAACCAACTCACTCTATTTACAAGTGCCCTGAGTTCCTGACTACATCATTTACGGACAGACAAACAACAGCTTGACAGAAAAAATCTTTTTTAATTGTCTTGGATGTGTTCACACATAATGTTCTTGTAGCTTTATCCGCGTCAAAGACACACTGGAGTCAGTCCAGGCATAAGTAGCAGTGATGTTGACATACTGAGCCATGTCGTTTGAAGATGTACGTAGCAAATTGTGTGGCACAAATTGAAGCGTGGGTCCCTCCGCAGTTATGGAAACATAGGTTCTGGGGACATCACTTCTGTCTGATAACGTAACTCGTTGCATGCTTCCCTTCACACCTGTTACTGATGCAACCAAAGAAATCACACTCTTCTTCACCTACATTTCAAGTCTAATAACGCCAACACCAGATAATATTCACCAAGGGCCCGACCCTGCTGAGAATGCAGACAGCACGTTTGCCAGTAAGTCAGCTGATAATGGGAAATCTATTTTATTGTCAATTGCCTTGGTCAGAGTCTGTGATGTTAACAACAAACCTCATGTCTTGATACATGAGGTAGTAAGGCTCTGAGTGGCTAGGTGACCATCCAGCATAGTTGCCAGTAACTAGTGTTGACCAGATGTGGAAGGACATTCTGGATTTAAATCCATCTACATTTGCTCTGGTGACCACCCATGCACAGTTGGATGACGTTCCGGTACTGCAGCAGATATCATGCCCCAAATTGGTTCGCATCTTAGCTTATTAGTCACAATTTTTCAAGTGCTCAAAAATAGTCTGGCACAAATGGTGCTTTCTTGAGGTCTGAGTTGGTAGAAGCCTTTTCTTTGATCTGCAGAATTGTTCAACGCGAATGTTTGATGGACGACGTGCAGTGTCTCAGAAGGAAAAATTCATGTTCTATACAAGTTCATTGTCTTCCGACCTTCCTGGACCAACATGGTGGGCTCAGGGTGGGCGACCAACTGTCAAATTCTAACCTGGAATTCTCATCAAACCGACTTTCGCCCTTCCCAAAAACAGTGCAGTGGTTGAAGCTTTGGCCGACCATTATCATGCTAAGTACAGTACCTGCACGCAGCACCTCAACTGTTACAGTGTCTCTCACCTCTCAAGAATTCTGGATTTTGTCAGGTAGGAGTCTAATCCGCACACAAGTTTTTAAATGTGTCCGTTGTTTTCGATACAAATATACAAATCTGCCACCCTCATGGGTGATCTACCAGCATAGATCATCCCTACACATGTTTTTGAATGTACTGTAGACTTATGCTGGACCCATTTTAGTTTAGCTCAATGGCCTCCTCAGTTGTCGTATCCATAAGGCATATATCTGCATCTTCATATGCTTGGTAACAAAGGCTGTCTACGTTGAAGCTGTATAAGATTTAACTAATGATAGTTTTATTGACTCTTTTTCATGGTTTGTGTGCTTCTAATTTTGTGGGTGCTCCTTGACATCTAATCCATTTGTTTCCAAATCTCTTCAAGTCTTTCCCATTGACAGACTTTGCTGCTTCATACTCAATCTATTTTAATTTCCTGCTGCTATTGAGCCCTCACAAAGATGGATTATGGGAGGCCGCAGTGAAATCAGCTAAATCTCATACAGGACACTTGGTTGCAGAAACGTGGCAACAACGTTGTGTTGTTTCATTTTGGTTGAATGTCTATTGTCAACGTTGCAGTAACATTGCTAAAAGTACCAACGTTTCAACTTTTAATGCGTTGATATTGAGGTTGTTTGTAACATTTGTTTACAACGGTCGCCTACCACCTGGTCAAGAACTCTCCTTTGAGATTCTGTTTGAAATAAGCTTGTAAATAATTTTGAACTACGACTTATTTGTGTAATTATTATTTTTATTATACATTTAATTATTTTTGAGGTCTTCTTAATGCTCATGTATTTTATTAATTCGTTTAATTGCCATTTTGACTTGTAATACATTAATGATGTACTAGCCGCCATTACCGCCAATTTGTTTGGGTGCTTTGCTTGTTGTATTTGCTGTTGCGTGTATTTTTAGCTTGCGCTAGTTTGCTGGGTATTCAAGGTACATTCTTCCTTTTATCTCATGTACTAAACTGGTAGGAAATGTTATTGTAAACTTTAGATTTACAACACATTTTCATGCCAATAGTGCAGTAGCATCCTTGTATAGGTGTTTCGTGAATGTTATTTATTCTTTAAATGTTGTGCTACGAGTTTAGTTTTCATTACGTGAAATGTATTATTTTTTTTTATAGCCACAAGTGGGTCTTTATATATTCTACACGGCCACATCAATGTTGCTGCAAAGTGCCCAAATAAACGTTTTTGCAACATCCCCAAATCAACGTTTCTGAAACGTCCCAAAATCAACGTTGCTGCAACATCCCCAAATCAACGTTGCTACAACGTCTGCAGATCAAGGTTGCTGCAACATTGAATAAAAACTGACATTTTCCTGTTGCAGCAAAGTTTCTGTTACTTCATTCAACATTGCTACAACGTTGCAAACTTTTGTGTGATGTTGCTGCAACGTTGCGACAATGTTGGTGTGCTGTATGGGATGCTATCTACGTCAGATTGTTGGTGACAAAATTCTTACCCTGCAGGAGCTGCTGACCCACTGTGTCAGAGGTGAAGTGATAGTGAATTTCAGACCCCTGACCCAAATATCATCTGATCCAAGTGACCTGACAGCCCTCACCCCTAGTCATTTCCAGGTTGGAGCCCCGCTGGTTGCTATTCCAAAGTCAGAAGAACCAGAACAGTAGTGATGGGTCATCCGCAAACGACTCACTCACCAGAGCAGCTCGCGAGTCGAACTTCTCCAGAGAGCGGTTCGTGAGTCGCAAGTTCCAATCCAAGTAATCAATATTTGAAAGTCGAGAGTTGGTAATCAACCTCACAGTCACAATGCATAGCTACTTCTCTGCATAGGAGATAAGGAAACTGCAAGTGTAGGATTTAATTCACATTCTTTTTGATGTTGCACAGCTGCAGTCCGACGTTTTCGACAAGCACCAAGTTAATAGAAAATTCTATCAAAGCACTATTACTCACTTCTAAAAAGGACTCCAAAACCCGATTTTTTCGTGACCTTGAACTTCTGGAATCCACAACTGCATTCACGGGAATTAAATCAGAGAATAAAATAATAAAAAATGTATAAATTAAATCTAACTCTAAATAAAACAACTATATTTTTGCATATAACTATTGCAGAGCAGAGTAGTCAGCTGTTATCAGCTCGTTCGTGTGTCTCAAGCAGCACAAACTTGCTAGTTGCTCTCAGATTGTTCGTTCGCGAGTGTTTAATAAGCGTGAGTTGGCAAGCTGCTCTGACGCTATCGGCTCGGCTCCGTCTCCTCGAGAGCAAAACACTCTTTTGAACAATTCTCTGCCAAGAGCGAGCACTCAGGAGCTAGGTCTTTAAACTAAGCTGGTTCGACCAATCACTACAGAACAGATCTGTCTCACTCAGCGGTGGAAAATGGTATGCACCCTTGCACCCCATTTCTGGAGAAGATAACATATGGAATATCTACACCAACTCAAGCCTCGAGGTAAATGGCATGCCCAAACTAGGAACTCAACATTGGAGACCTCGTCTTGGATGGTGAGGATTGAATTCCTCCCCAAAACTGGTGACATTGATGGTGGTGTTCCAGTCATATACGTCCATACCCTGAAGGGGGAGCTTCATCACCCTGCAAACTAACTGTATAGACTCCCCGAGCACTGAGTTAAGGATACTTGTGTGACTTTACCCTAACTGTAATTGTGACCTCTCAACTCTGTCTTGGCGGGTGGTATGATTTGGACTTAATCTCTGTTTTCCATATATTTTGTGTGGTTGAGAAAGTGTGTGAGTTTGACTCAAATGGTGACGTGTCGGAAGCGAAAGCTGGAACTCGAGGAGTCAGTGATCTCAAGATGGCGACATGGTAAGCATGTTTCATGGCGTGTCCATGTTATTTTACATGTTTAAGATGTTTCCCACTCCAAGACAAAAACTTTTACACTTATCGATAAAATACTCACATTAAAAGTTGGAGAGTTCAGATAAACTATTTTTCCAGAAAAAAATTGTAAATTTAAGAATATAAATCTGGAAATTAATTTAACTTGGAAGCCATCAATCTAAAACAACTGCAGCTGTTACGTAAATAATTTAGTCTCTGTGCTACAAATTTGTCACTACTTGTGTAGTGTAGCAGTGTCTAAAGCATTGCAACCATCCTGGCCCAAGCTCTCACTTGTCCAGTCATTCGGACAGTTTCATTGCAGAACTCATGCCCTGCAAACACAATCTCCTTGCATTATTGAAAATGAGGTGCTGTTATACTGAATACAGTAGAATCCCGTTATAGCGAACACGGAAATAGCGAAAACACGATTATAGCGAAGTATTTTTGAGGAACCGTCAAAAAATCGCAAAAAAATTCCATGAAAAATGTGAATTTTAAGAGTAGAAACATGTATGGTGAGTCGTGTGAAGCAGGCTTGCGGCGACGTACGTGACCTTGTGAAGTGAGTCAGCCGGGTGTATAGATTACCTCCACTCCTCGCGCCACCAACCCTCCCTCCACCCCATGCCAGCCCGCTGCCGCTGGCAGCGAGATTGGAAAACATGTTACATTTCGCACGGCAGTGGCTCTTGGCTCCCGGTCGCCACCCATGCACATACCTAGTGGGAGAAGCTAGCAGGCTCGCACGGTGCACGCAGCTGACACGCATGTAGTTCGACACTTAGGCCGGTAACGCTCAGCGAGTTTGGTCTCTGTCGTTGCTTGTCTTGCACCTGCTTATTGTTTAGGAATACCAGCCTTAGATGCGTTACCATCAAACCTAACATGATTTCTGTACATACCCTAAGGGTTTTGCTCGGTAACAAGTTACGGAAATTTTTTTAAGCATCTGTTTATTGTGGTATTACCACCGCTTATTGCGTGACATAGTAATTAAGAACATACTGCATTGAGCATAAAAATGTTTATAGCCCTTTTAAGAATCTGAAAATAAGTCAGTGCCACTCTATATTGCCGTCCATTTCTTTTCATGTGTTTTTATTAACTAGCATCGCCGTCTTCATTTAATTTTTGGTGCTTAAACAATCAGTTCCATCCGTTATTCAGTTCTTCTGTTTATAAGTTAAGGTAATTTAATAAGCAAGGCTCTATCTATATCTACAGTAACATTACAAAAAGGGACTAGAAAGCTTATTTCATACTAAGACTTACGTTATAGGTAAATGCAACCAGCAAAATGACTACTAATAGTTGCAAGTAGCTAGTTAAGACAGCTGCCGCTATCAACTAAACATTTTCCTAAATGAATTACAACAAAACTTATTTGAGGAAAAAATAGTTTCTAACCAATAGATGGCCGTAAATACCTGAAAATTAAATGTGGACGCTCTGAATTTTGCTACAGACCGTTTCATAAACCGTGGTAGTTATTTTAATCTCCGACATGATAACCTACAAATTACATTTCAGTATCAGAAAATATTTGCCCTAATACATGTACAGTGAATGAGTAAAGTTGTGTTTCAGCCACGAAATAATTTGTTATGTTGGAACATTCAATCGTTTATTGGCTATTTAACATTACTCTAATAATCAACTGTCGATTATAGTTGAAACATTGCTTACAATAGCTATCGGGAGAATCTCGGCTACGAACGACCAAGTGACGCATAATTTGTCGGTCTTCTGATATTGGAACTCGTATATTTAATTTTATACTAAAATATTTAAATTAAAAACATAATATCTAAGCCTATGTTTGCTAGACGCCCCAGTAACTTATCTGAACATGTCTGTCTACATTAACAATTTGCATCTCAATCTCACAGGTCATTTTTATCGAAGCGTTATGTGCTCTCCGAACAAGTCGTTGCGCAAGTAAGAAACGAAAATTGTTTACTTTTTGCACACATTAATCAGACACTGTGACTAAGAGAAATCCTCGCTTAGCATATGAATAGTAATTTAGAGTGACATGCGTGATTTGTAATATACGAAACAGCTAAAGTATTCCTAAAAACTGTAACAAAATACTGCAACTTTCAAACGTTGTTTGTATGATTTTAAAAATTCCCAAAGGCATTTCTTTCTATTTGAAAAAAAAAAAAAAAACTGTTATTTCATATTGCTATAACTAGCAAAATACCAACCTTATTTGGAAAACAGAAACAGTAACATAGGTTTCACGTTACATAATAATTTTCACAAATAAAACGACAGGGCCGCCGCTTACGTTTCATTGGGAAAAATGCAACGAAAACACTGTGTGCTAATTAAGTGCTCCACGTATATAAATGTGATTAGATTCCTGTCGCGCTACTGTCTTGCCCATATGGCTTACCATTTTACTGCCACCAGCAGATAATAAAAAAACATGGCTCGCGGACTTCGCTTCACTCGTGCGCACTATCTTCCTACCAAACATGAGTACAGATTTCCATAGTTCCAGACATAATTAGTTATACAGGATGGACTGCAAATGGCAGAAAAGCTTGCGTGTGACGGTAGTCAGACTTAAATCAATGACAATAATTAAGCAACCATTGCAGTAAGGACGCGCAACGACCGTGAATGTTACGTCGATGAACATGTGAAGTGGTGATAAGTCATCTACTACGAATACAACATTATTGACTTTCCAGATTCAACTCCTATGCATGATAACACGTATGCAGGGTTGCACATCGCTGGTAGGTAGTGGAATTTCCGAAGTACGTCACCGTGTACTTGCTAATTCGGTTGCCTACCTGTTAGCATTGTCATAATGCTCCGACTTCCAGTACTTATATCGCAGTAACGGCGTGTCTGAGCGTGTTCGGTCACGTGAGCCTTTTTCATTCCTTATTTCAATCAGGTTCTTTATTCACTACGATGGGTCGCTACAGACGTACAGGAACAGAAATACATGCATAATAACGGAGGCGTATGTTTCCCACATATGGGGTCGGATGAAGGTCACACTTTTTTCCCTGCACACGTATCGTCATGCAAATAAATTGAAAGAATTAATTCAATAGAGGGGTGACTGATATACTCGTTGTTCTTGCTCTAGTTCTGGTTACCATACCCATGAATTTGTGAAACATTTACATTACACCCTCCCACCTTGAGTAACTTCAGTAAATTGTGACATTGTGTTTGATGTAACGCTAGTTTTTGGATAAAAAAATTACCCTGAAATTTCCATTACACCGTATGTACAGTAAGTTAGGTTTTGCAGTGTAACATATATTGTATAATGTAGACAGTATGCTTCCTCAGATTGGATAACATTATCTGAAGTCATACGAAACAGAATAGAATATACTCTATCACGTACAAATGTATTTTTGTGACATCTTTGTAAGCTGGCGTGACTACAGTTTTTACCGTGGTAAAAGAAAGTAGGTCCTTTTACCGGGCTCGTTAACAGCTGGGATAGTCTTATTTCTATATATATGGCAAACAAAGCATGATTTTTCCACAAAAAATGTTTACACATTGTTATCGTCAGAACTGTCAAACAAGTTGTCTGTCTACACTGATTATATCATCTATAAAATTTACTTCGCCTACTGATATAATTTCTGTTATACATTTCACAAGATAGTTTTTGTAATGAAGTAGTTTTCAATGACATAGAGTGATGCTGAGGTTTGAGTTGTATGCCCATACTCCTATGATAGCTGCTCGGTGTAGAGGCTTTGTGAATACAGTATATTCTCTCCGTCATTTGATCAAGAATACAATTCAAATGTTTTAGTCAAAGAGATATCTACTATCAGGATCTGAATTCTTTCCTCTTTTGTATGCTACAAATAGACTAATAGTCGAGACCTTAGACAACATAATGTCCTGTTATTGCCATTTCGTATTTTAAAACGGTGTTAAGTCTGTTTTAAAAGATCTGTTTTAAAAGAGTTAAAAACATTTTATTTTCAGTCTTTTGGGCATGGGACACGTTTTATTAAATACTTACATTAAGGATGCCACCTACTACGCGCTTCAAATATGTCATGGTGTGTTTGTAAAAAGGCTTTTTCTACGGAAATATTACATGTGTGCCCATTGTACCAATGTACGAACAGATTAACACATTTCAGACAAGATCGGAACCTCATTGTTAAGACACTATGCTAACTGAAAATGCTCTTTCTAAGTCCTCCAACATGGCTTAAATCGGCCTTTTCAGAATGCAGTACTTCAAAATAGACCAACCGGATGTATGTGAAACTCAGATTGCGATGTCAAATGAACTTTTATACAGACTTTCCACCAATAATATTATATGGTTACGCCTCTCGCCTACTGGGCATGTGTTTGTGTGAGTGAGGTATGGCGCCAAGGGCGATGTTGACCGGCTTATCTGGTGCGGTATCGCCTCTACCGCAAGACAACTGGAACGGCGTGCAGTGGCATCGTAGAACACTCACCTGACAGACACTTTCACTGGTCACCCCATCTTTTGATTGGTGGAAAGTTATAAGCAAAGTTCATTGCATGTTTCTAGAGTCGTTTCATACGAATCCCGTGAATAGTTTTTCAGATATAACAGGTTGAAAAAGCTGTTTTTAGCAATTTTGAGGGACTCGAAAATGATTTTTATAATCGAAGTGATGCTTTGAAACGACTGTACATTCATCTTTTGAAGTGTATTTTCTTTTCGTACATTGACTCAATGGGCCGATATGGAATAGTTCCGTAAAAAAACGTATTGACGAACACACGGCAATATATTTTAAGAGCGTGTTAGACCAGGCCCTTAAAGGTGTTCAAGTGCGATAAAATCATTATTTTTATATTTGTATGAAATATTGTTAGTATTGTAGACGATACTTGTCAGTATATTTTACTCTTACGAAACAATTTTAGCTCTCATATAGTTTTCTCATAACGGGGTGTCAAAGTTAAACATTTGCTTGTTACGCTGCCATGCAAATGGTGAAAACCAACTAACCCACTTAAACAATATAATTCACTGTGAACTTACATCCCATGAGTTATGTAATAAAACATAAAAAACACACCATAATATTTTGAATTTTTAAAAAAATCGCAAAAGTACAGGAAAAAGTTGCAAATTCTACAATTTTTTTTTAATACAAAAACAGTTTGCGGGATTTTTTCAAATGTTTTATTATATAGCCCATAATATGTTATTTCACTGTGAATTATTTCACGTTCCTCAGTCAATTGGTTTTCACTATTTGCATGGCAACAGAATATGCACATTTGGACTTTGACGCATCGTTTTGAGAAAACTACGCCAGCTAAAAAGGTTTCGTAAGCAAAAACTGCACTCACAAGTATCGTCTACAAAACTAACACTATTTCATACAAATATAAAATTATGACTTTAGCGCACTAAATGTCCCATAGAAAAAAACGATTCGGCGGGAACCTTGCGTTTGAGTTGAGAACTTGACTCATTGAGGCGATGTGACATTTGAAGCTTGCTTCAAGGTCGCCCTTATATCTCCGTCACTTTTGAGTCTCTTAACGGGCAG
>PNEQ01100424.1:0-13818 GCA_003012365.1 Medauroidea extradentata | reverse complement strand
AACCCTTGAAAATGTAAATTTTGGTACACGGTACTGGCCATTTTGTTCTGTAAAATCAAAATGAGGGCAGATAAAAATCAATAACTTTGGGTTTGCACTGTTGAAATATGTACATTATGTGTGACAAAATTTCAAATTTTTTCAAAATGGGTCAGCAACCAAAATAATTGAAATTGGGTGATTTTCCATGGAATGACCCAACAATTGTTAGTAATAAAGGGACACGGCAGGTATAGGGTAATTTGTAAGAAAGTACGCATAACTCCTGAGAAGGCAGAATTTTAACTTTTTACTTGCCAGCCCCTTTATTTGGTACAAAATTCACAATTGATTTCAAACTAACTTCCCGATGAGCTAGATACCTGAAACTTTAAACGTAACTCAGCAGTGGTTGACAATTCAATTAAAGAAGGAAAATAATTTTAGACAGTAAATATATATATATATATATATATATATATATATATATATATATATATACACACACCTATAGCAAACAACGATAAAACTAACTTCCCGATGAGCTGCAGATAGTAAACTTTTAAAAGCCCTTGATAACTGCATGACTGCAATATTAAATCGCTTTTGCGTCTGTCTGTTTTTTACAAATTGTGTTTGTTGAAAAATTGATTACAAAATTACATACAAACACATGACTAAAAAGCTGAAAAGAAAATTAATTTATGTTTTAAAGCAGAATAAAAAGTATAAAATAATTTCTTCCGTGGAAATACTTGTAGTATTTAAACTGAAAAATGTGGGATGCGTGCAGTAGATGATTGATGTATGAATAGTTCACCTATAAGGCGACAATAATTTTATCACATTTTAGGCTAAGTACTGAGAACTGTGTGTGGATTTTCCGTCTATACATTCCTTACTATAGGTGATTCGGAATAGAGTGAACACTCACAAAAGCCCTGATTAATGTCTATTTTCTTCCAGTTTAAATCTTTCCGCCAAATGTACACATAAATATTGCCATGTGCTTTTATTTACATAGTGTCGTGCAATGTTTACAACTACATTAACTGCTCCGATACATTTTAGCTACAATATCTACTCATTAAATGCACAGGGGCTGAATATATGATATAATAAAAAGTAATCTTAGTTATAAATACTTGCAAGTTAACATCTTATAATACTGATTTCTGGCCATAGACTAATTTATACAGAAAGCACTATTGCAGTTACGGATTTGAATTTGTAACTCAAAACCACCACTAAAAACAGACGTGACACATGCAATTCAAGTTTTGTTTAGTTCTACTGCCACAAACAACGATGACACTCTTCATAAACAATAAATAACGTATTTTCTTAATATGTGAAATGAAAAGTATGTTGTTTCTAGGCTGGCAAATGTAAAACATAATTTACAGAATATTGAAGGTTTCATAACATTTGGTAATAATTTTCATAGTAATTTCCAATACTTTTGCATGTGTATAAGCACAGCGAACAAATACACGCAAATGATGCAACTTGGCGAGGCGGTGAAAAAATGGCGAGAACCTAACTCTGATGCCACCTTTCGTTGGAATTTTGATCTGCCTGAAGCGCGGCGCAAGCTGTAACGAGCAGGATGACCTGAGGTCGACGATAGCGTCACATTCTTCTGGCGCTAATTGAGTCTAATTATATTGTAAGTAGAAATGTCAATATGATCATAAATAAATATTTTGAAGTTTATTAAATACAGAGAGGTCGATTTGATCAGATGTTCTTTCACTAATGTTTTATTCAAACAGGAAAATACACGGAACTACATGCGATGAACCGCAGCCAACCATACAAGCAAAGTCTTGTTAATGGTGACATTTGCAGTAACGGCTTGTGATTTTTTTCAAAGGTTAAATCTTTAGTGCTCACTTTATCCCGAATGACCTATACAATCTATTACATGCCCCTTGGGGAATCATTTCACGGACATTTTCCCTGAAAAACATAATGATAAAGACAGTTGAAGTATGTTGTACATCTGTAACAGCTAGTTCTTCACAACAAAACACCATTGTTGCTGCCAGCGAAGATTGCCTTTAACTCTTACTTCACAGCGAATAACAAAAACATTACATGATTTAAATAACTTTGTTGACGATTACTAGGAAAAATGGGCACTAGATACGGCAGCTATTCCCGGGCAGGAAATTGTTTAAAGTTTATAGCTGAATACATTGTCCGCTGATTTATAACTGAGAGGGACTGATTTAGCACATCGTCAGGATGATGTGCTACAGTTCTTGTCTCAGGGTGGTTTAGTAACCCCCACAGAATAATAGTAATACTGTCGCAGCTGAAGAATGATTGCATTCACGAGAACCACATTTGCAATTAACAAAAAATATATATATGTAGGAAAGTGTCGGATGTTGTCGTTCATAACTTTCGGAACAACGAGCCATATTTAAAATGTTTCGTTAGAATCCGAATATTGATCAGAATCAAATTACTCAATACTGCTTCAGGAAGTACGAGTGAAATGAGGAAAAAAATTGGAAATCAAGAAAGTAACAGATTAATGGTGCCTATTAAAACTGTATAGTAGTTATTACACGTGGCAGATTTTTCTTGAAATCTCATTTAAGTTATTTGATATTTGAGATTGATTTGTTGTGCAATTATTTAATAACCTTATTTGAAGTTACCTATGAAAACTGTCATCTATATTTTAAGTTGTTACTGTGCGCACTTAACATTAGGAAAATCAGTTGAAATTTATTTGTGTCAGAACATTTACTCTCTACGATTTTTTTATAAACATGTTACTGTAATAATGAATGTTAAAATAACTGTGACACTTTCAACCAATAATATTTAAACATGAACTACGAAGTGTGATAACGTACATAAAATAAGAAATATATATTCTCTACTTTGAAAAACAATTAGTTTTGAAAAACATTAAATATTGTGAAGTATGTTTGATGTCCTGAATAAATTTGTTGATTGAAATACATTTTATAAATTTTTCTTTGGTGTTTAGTTTTATTTTATTTATTTATTTATTATTTTTTTTCATTGATTCTGAAAATTACTCTGCATTTCATTGGAGGCTAAGTTAGAGCTAGTCAACGTAGAGCAATTAACATAAGTCATTAACGAGATATAACATTTTCTTCCACAAAGTAGGTCTCTAACAATATTTGCTCGTGGTAGTTTTAAAGATATTCAGTTGCCCGCGCTAGCTATGAGATCATCTCCATAGTTTGTTAGCAGTTTTGTGAAAAACACATTACTAGAGTAGAGCAACCAAGTGAGGTGGGGCAGCGGCAGAACACTTGCCTGGTTTTCTGGAGGACCAAAGTTCATCCAAATCTGACCATCCTGATTCCGGTTACCCAGGGTTTTCTTTCTGAAATCACTCAAAATGGTTAATTCTGGGGTGGTTTCTCAATACATACCTTGACCTATTCAGTTCCTCTTTTCCCTGTGTACCTAGCTTCGGAGGTTCTTGGGTGCATAAATTGCAAATTTTTCAGATACGTTGTATTTTATTTATAATGTATTATTTTGATATTCCTGTACTCACTGTTAGTCTGCGACATCAGTGAAATATTATTTACGTATAGGAAACACATGCCTTGTATGTTATGCAAGTAGGCATACCTATTGTAGTAAGTCTTAACTTATATTGTAGGAATTAGTACAACCTGTTTAATATAGTGAATGGTTGCGACCAACCTGGAAATGTCTAGGAATGTTGCTAATCACTAAGACCTTCACACATACACGTGCAATATATCGTTTTCATTTTGCACATTACTTGTGACTACACTGTATATTAATTTTAATTAAATAGTTTTCATGCCATTGTGTGTCAGTCAAAATTTACTTGTTATTGCAAGGTACAAATAACAACAAAATTTACGGAAAAATAATTTACCCCGAAATGAAGCGACGTTACAGTTTTAGATTTTTTTATGGAGCATTTTTATAAATTCCCCTGCATGTAAGGTTACGATATTTGGAATGTCATGGTACAAATCATAATTCAAACTTCTTTGATTGTGTAAATTATGTCCATTTTATTCACTAGGCTTTAACAGTACTTTATTACGTAGGTTAGTTTTGCTGCTTGTCTATAAGCTCATGTGTATTATAACTCTTTTAAGAAGTTTTTCTGATTAGTGAACATTATTTCTTTCTGTCCCGTCACAAACATCTTAACAAGGTTAATGTTAATTCTACTACAGGTTAGAAAGATCAATGTTATAAGTTTGGCACAGGGAAAATTTCTGCCACTTGAGCGCTGGTATCGCTAATGCACCAAACTGACCAGTTACAGAGGTTTCCTGAATTTTAAGTTACATTAAGTTGATAATTTAAAACGCGAAATCGGTTTCTTTTCTCTTTAAAATTAAATTAAGTGACTAATATAATTTCCAAGTTTATTTAAATATAATTTTACTGCGGTTTCGTATTTTTCTGGTCTCTTAGCGATTGAAGCGAAACGAGTGGCAGAAATTTTCCCTGTGCCAAGCTCTCCCATTAGAATCGTATTTTCTTTCTAACCTGTAGTAGAATTAACCTTAACAAGGTTTTACTGTATTTTTCTATCAGTTATTTATTTTGCAGCATAGGTTCTGAGTGCCAATATTTGGACTTTCGGTTAGTGTTAGAAACCAATACCTAGAAAAACAGTCTAATATTTACATGAATTTTCCAACTTATTTTCACACCAAATGCAACCACATGCAGTAATAATTATGTGACTTTAAATTTTCATGTTATTGAGCTTTAAAAATACAGTATTTTCAAACACCATATTTTCAAACACCACCATAAACATTGAATACACGTTTTTATTGGCTGACATGCTATGAGAAAATTGGACATTTTTATTTGCAACCGCCCACTAGGCATAATATGATTCATGATTTTCACAGATTTAAAAAAAAAACTGATAAAATTTAATAGTTCTGGTTACTTGAAAACTAACTCGGGGAAATTTACTAGTTGATATATGCATAATTGTAGAATTTTTAATTAACAACGAAGACTTGACTAGCACTGTTCACTTAGTTGATAGGGGTGAAGACAGCACATTTAGTTTATTTTTACGGCGTTCATGTTAGGTTTGAGTTTGTCACTTTAATTCAAATTTTGGAGTTATAACTTACCACAAATTGATTTTATAGTTTCAGATTCAGTCAAGAATAATACATTTCTGTTTAAAACGTCAACGGAATAAAGTTAGTGCGCGTACAATCAGTGAACCTACCAAACTAATAGTTTGAATGTGTTTAAGCTAACCTGGCTCTTACAGGCTGGGGATGGAGCATTCTGGCTGCACAAGTCGAAAAAATAATGTAACAGATTAATACTTATATTAAAAATACTTTTTCTTCCCAATAATTTTTACATTTCTATTGAGAGTCACAGCGTGCTGTGTAGCCATCTATTATCACATTTTGAAAGACCCCGCCCACCTCTTGAATTATCTGCCAATCACGAGTGCCTTGAGCTCGCCTATTGGCTAAGTCGTTTCAATAGGTGGGGTGGTCACACAGTGGAACAGCGAAAACATAGTGAATTGAACAGATGCCCGAGATTTGGTCGCAACTTTTAAATTAAAAATACTTATTTTATGCCAACCATGTCATACTGCACACAGTACATTGAAATAACCACTGAATACATAAACTGTATTTTTGTCGCTATCAGCAGATCGTTGTAGGTCTTGTCTTGTGGCATTATAGTAAATATTGCATTTGGTGTAAATTCAGTTGTATTGCTGACATATGAGCTACTGTACATGTATATAACTCATTGGAGTTCACGTCATACTCGTTCTTCCACACAATCAACTGGCCAATTTCACGAACTAAACGTAAGTTGCTGTTGTAGAGTAAACAGACACGCAATATCAAGTCCAATAATGTCACAGTGACATCAACACTGTGGCAATAGTGCTTTCTGAGCTAAAATAAACAATATTTTTATTTCCATTTTTATAGAGTTGTACGGACACAAATAAAGAAAATTTGTTACCTTTACTCATTAAATTAACATATTTTAAAATAAAAATAGAATTTAAAAATAGGTAAATCCTCCATTGTACCTTGAGAAATTGTGAGATTGGTATTTTACACATTTCATTGACCTGTGGATAATTCAAAAGCTTTTTAATGCAATTATGTATAATAGAAAATATCTAATGTAGTATACCACACACGTTGAAATAGTAGTTGGTAAAACTGGTGGGATGTTTTACTAAACCAGTGGTGGCCAACCTTTTCGTAAACATAATCTGAAAGTTTATCCAAATTATGTCATGGGCCACCACAGATAAATTACATATCAACTATTTGTCATGAGCTTAAAATTTAGGCAATTTCATTTGTTATAGCAGAGAGTTGTTTTATAAAATGTTTATTTGTGGTGAATTCTCAGTTCTTATTTAACAAGGCAAGTATTTTATTGTTAAAACCAGAGATAATACACCAATATAGAAAATATGCAACGTACAGATTAACAATACCCTCACTTTAAAATCAAGCACGCAATTCATGTTCATATACGATTTTTGAGAAACAGACAGAATTTTCACAGCTGCAAAAATAATTGTAATGTGATTTTTTTAACTTGCTTGTCACTTATCAATGGTATCTGTGATGTTTGAACGAAATTTACTCTTTATGGCATTTGTTCCTGCAGACATACGATTGGTCGTTTCTTGCGTAAACCAAGGATATCCTGGTTCAGTTCCACGTGAGTCGTGTGATTTTCACAAAGAGAAATTGTGCAGGATGATGTTAGGGGTTTCTTCTGGGACCTCCCTTATATTACCTCCACCAGTACCGGAAACCTTGCTGAGGACTGCCAACTATCTCGTCACTTACACATCATGCCTTCACACAATATTTTACTATCAAATGCATTGCTTCCTAGCCACATTTAAAATTGGAATTAAGTCAGGTGATTTGCTTCTGTGACATGAAGATTTTGATTTCGATGTGTCAAAATGTAACATTAGATGTTCAAAATATATGTTTGAAGAAAATTTAGTCTCTAGTATTGTTCACAAAACTGAGTCTCATCACAATATAATTGAGATTTTAGCTATAAGTAAGCACTGTTAAAGTTGCTTTAGTCGAAATTATATTTGCACGTCAGCTGTTTTGTTGTGTGCAGTGCTGTTTTTGTTGCACGTCTTTTCACAAACCAAAATTATTACTGCACTTTCAGTGTATATGTTTGTAATTGTTGTACCTTTGTTTTGAAAAGAAGAGAAAATTTGGCATAGGGTAATTTGGATTTACAAAATTGACATTACTCCGTGGACAGTGTAACACATTTATTACAACGATAACTGGATCTTGATTACTTTTGTTAATATCCATATACCCGACTTAGAATATTACGTATGGCTTTATGTACATTAAGGGCTGTATCTATAAACTGCTTTCGAAAGCGCTGTTAGCAGACATTCACCTGGCTGCTTGTCAACTACTCTCAACCTATAAACCACTTTCCGGAGCTTGCCAGCTGAAAGCGCTTCAACATCCACTTGTAAATATGGCAACATAGCACAATTTTTCTTCTTTTGGATAGTACTAAGAATGAGTATAGGAACTTACCCTACCATTTTTGATCGTCTTTGCTGAAATTTCACCACATTTCACGTTTGTTGTTAATATCTGATATGATATCTTTGGATTTAGGTTAGGTATATAAGCATTATTTTTTGTGTAGGTTAAATACGGTTAATGTAGTATTTGTGAGGGATTTTTTTAGGGAGCATAATGTTACGTTTAAGCATGGAGAACAGTACAGTTTTTACAGATGCTTAAAAACAATGTTTGAGTTATTCAATAAAGAAATCATAAAATGGAAAATAAAAACCAACTGTGGAATAACCTGTCACATGAGTCACTTAACAAAAGTACGAGAACATTTTAATTGTTTATTTTTTACTGCTGACGTAATTACCCTAAGAAACTAACGAAGATATTAAGATCATGAAAATGTCATATAAAATTTGTACATACAAAATTAACGGTAAACATGTATATACCATCATTTAGCACAATGCTGTTATTGTATCTATGCAAAATTTTCTCTTTTCAAAACAAAGGTACAACAATTACAAAAATATACACTAAAAGTGCAGTAACAATTTTGGTTTGTGAAAAGTCCTAACTTGTAGCGAACCCTCCAAGGAATATTGCATACACTTTATATGGATCTGGTATACTTAGCAGTATCTTCTGTTTATAGAAAACTTTCATTTAAGTAATTCTTAAACTTGTTCCAATCAACAATATTTTTAAAAATTTTGTCTTTACTTATGTGACAAGTGTTTGAAAGGTTATTTATTCCAGAGAAGACTGAAAGCCGCAACCACAGTTATAAAATCACAGTGAAAACAGCTTAACAGACTTTTCAATCGCTGTTTGACCACATTCACCTGAAAATGAATGGCTGTACACTTTAAGGCAGTCAACCAAGAAACGATTGAGGTTTATAGTGTGCGTTTCGGCCCGAACAGACTTTCGGTCATTGGATAACAACCGAAAGCAATTTAGAGATGCAGCCCTTAATCATATCTGTATTCTTTAGCATTTTTGCACGCTGTGCAGCCACATTACAGAACTACACTACAGCATAGCAAGAAGTCCATCTGTACAACATTAATTTTTTTATACATATATGTTTAATCTACTAATGGTGATTAGTTACTAGTGTAGATCACAGAGTAGAGGTCATTGCCATGGAATTTTCAGTGTAATGCTTTGTTTAATAATTGTTGTAACATAGTGTTCTGTAGGCAGCTTGTAGCTTGGTAATAAGTGTTCTTCCCATTTTTTAATGCAGTGTTGTTTTTCAGCAGGCATTTGCAAACGAGATGAGTGAAAAGAGGGGCTCCAGGAGGGCAGCAGCGAAGAAGGCTGTTGTGGCATCCGAGGAAGAAGTCACCGCAAAGAGTCAGCACACTGCCAAGAAGCAGAAGAAACTTGATGACATCGAGGAAGAGAATGAGCCACAGCCAAGTGAAACAGAGAATAGCAATGGAAAAGTTGAAAATTCAAAAAGAAAACGGGGAGGAAATAAACAGCCAAAATCTGATTCAGAGCAAGAGGAGAAACCAGATGAAACTGAAGATAGCAGTACAAAAGTTAAAAATTCAAAGAGAAAACGGGCAGGAAAAAAACAGTCTAAATCTGATTCTGACGAGGAGCAATTAAATGAAACTGAAGATGGCAATGCGAAAGTTGAAAATTCAAAAAGAAAACGGGGAGGAAATAAACAGCAGAAATCTGATTCAGAGCAACCAGATGAAACTGAAGATAGCAATGAAAATGTTAAAAATTCAAAGAGAAAACAGGCAGGAAATAAACAGAAATCTGATTTAGAGCGACCAGATGAAACTGAAGATAGCAATGAAAAGGTTAGAAATACAAGGAGGAAACAGCCAGGAAATAAACAGCAGAAATCTGATTCTGAGCAAGAGGAGAAACCAGATGAATCAGATGATGGTAGTTCAAAAGTTGAAGATGATCCCAAGAGAAAACGGGCTGGCAACAAACAGCAGAAGTCCAAGTCTGAACCACCTGCAAAAGCTGCAAAGACAGACGGAAAGATGAACAAGACAGACAGTGACTTTAATTCAATGGATTTTTCCAGCAAATCAGAGACGAAAGACGGGAAGGCATGGAACTTTAAGATATCATCTTGGAACGTAAGTGGACTTCGTGCACTTATCAAGAAGAATGGACTAGAGTTCTTAAAACATGAAGACCCTGATGTTTTCTGTATGCAAGAAACAAAGTGCTCTACAAACAAACTGCCCCCAGAGGCTATCATTGATGGCTACCACAAGTACTGGTGTGCTGCAGATAAGGAAGGTTATTCTGGGACGTCTCTCTTCAGCAAGGTGAAGCCACTGAAAGTAACTTTTGGCATCGGGGACAAGGAGCATGACACGGAAGGCCGTGCCGTAACTGCAGAATATGACAAGTTCTACCTGGTGAACGTGTACGTTCCTAATTCTGGCAGGGGGCTAGTTACTCTACCCAAAAGATTGAAGTGGAACCAGGCTCTTAGGGAGTACCTCAAGAAATTGGATGCTGAGAAGCCAGTGATCCTGTGTGGTGACTTGAATGTCGCTCATGAGGAGATAGACTTGACAAACCCTAAGACGAACACGAAAAATGCTGGCTTCACGAAGGAAGAGCGTGAAGGCATGACTGAATTGTTGGAAGATGGGTACGTAGACTCGTTCAGGCATCTGTACCCTGACGAGACTGGAGCGTACACATTCTGGGCCTACTTTGGCAATGCTCGCGCCAAGAACGTAGGTTGGCGACTGGATTATTTTATCCTGTCTAAGAGATTGGTTGATAACATCTGTGACAGCGTCATTCGCAGCAATGTGTATGGGAGTGACCACTGCCCAATCACATTACTTCTCAACATGTCATAACCCAGGTGTGTACTCTTGTGTTTTCATACATTGTTGACGTTCATGTTTTGTTCTGACTATGTTTACCTCATCCACTCCATGTGATAAGTGAATATGTGTTACATTTCTTAATTTTCCTATTTTCACAGATTGATTGTTGGTACACAATTTGAAACTATTTATGACTTGCAATTTTATTAGTATTTTTACCTGATCAAACTACCTTGTGTAGGATTGTTTTGGTTATTGTGTGCATATTAGTTTCATTTAAAAGTTTTGTTCCATAATTTAAATTTATGCCACAGTTTAATTTAAGGTGTTTTAAAGTATAATTTCAACATTAGTCATTGATGTGCACTTTACGATTGGATAGTGTTTCGTTTAAGAAATGTTACCTGTTCTTAATCACACTTTGTAATTGTGTCTAACATTTTTAATGAACATTGTTGAGTGACTGTCTCAATTTGTGACATATTTCTTTTGCATTGTGTTGTATATAATAATTTATTTGTGTAACCATTGTTTGAATGTTAAGTTTGCAACATTTACGCCAGCAAAAATTTTTCATAACAAGTACAAAACTACAAGTGTAGGCCTAATTGTTTGCTGTAATTAGTTATGAAGACAATGTAGTGTTATCCTTGTAAAGGTGTTGTGTTGTTACTTAAGGTTTTGTGGATGTTCCTGTAATTTAAGATATTTTCATCTGGCTGACAGCAAATGTTCTGCAGATTTGGTTTTCATTGAGTTGCTGCAAGTATGTTTTATAACAAATTTTGAAGTATAGTTAGTTTCCTGCAGTCTGTGAAAAACATAAAATAGCTCTCTTGCCTTTAGACCAGGAAATCATCACTTCACGTTGGTTGGCCAAATGTTAATATTTGTTACACAGTATTTTTTTTTTTCTTCTGAAACTGACAATGACTTTTTGGCATATGATTAATGGATGTTTGCATCATTATTGAGGAAACATTAATGCTGTGTAAGGAATGTTAGTTTTTTTGGTAAGCTAATGTTTTTTGTTTAAAAGTTGATGTTTATTTTTTCTTCTTCAATGTTTTTAATATTGCCATAAGCTGAAAATCCTATAAATATTTTATTTAATTTTTAATATGCAATTTGCTGAGTAAATGTGGTATCATATTTAGTTGTATACCACAGAAAAATGTATCCTGTTTAAAGCCACCAAAGAAAGTGTGTATAAAGAAATACAAATGACAGAAGTTATCTTGGTAATCTTTATTTTGCCTTCTGTATCCTTTGTAGTTTACTAGCAGGCTATTCTTGAAAGTGGAAAGTTTCCTCATGGTGAATAAGTTTGAACATAACAAGAAATTTGAATTACAGTTAAATATGAGTGCAACGTAAGATTCACTTCAGCTCGGAAACATGTTACGAGTAAGATGAAGCACCTCTGTTGTCATGCGTGGATACCATCCCATTATGTCTAGGGTCACGTTCAAACAGTCTTTCAAGTAGGTTCAGCTGCTGTCTATATTGTGAATTGATCCTGTTACATGCCGCAGGAGCAGATGTAGCTTCATACTTCTCGGCTGACACCTGGCCTGTAGAAGAGGCTCATGATGTTCTTGGAAGTATGTGCTTGGATGCCCAGCAAAATGCCCATTGTGGGTACAGCATAGCAAACAGTCATGCTCGTTAAGGGGCACAAACAACTTGCACTGCCCTTCTTGCATGGGTGGACATGTCTACCACTCTACAGTTGTCCACAATGCCCATCATGCACGTGGAGCACTGCTGTCGGTTGTGCAGTCACTATGTGGTTGTGTACAATGTTAATGTTAGTCTTTGTTTTTTGTTGGTAGTGCAACTGTGTGCCTCCCTGGCGATACAGGCTGGGTGGCATGATGATGTCCTACTCAATTTAGTCTAGTGCAGTGTAAATGCATAGGGCACGCGGCGGCATTTCGATCAACAAATTGTCGTCTGCTAGGTGTTCCACTTTGTAGGCATATCCCTGCAGTGCTGTGAACTGTCTTCTCAGTTTGCTACACAACTCGTGTGTCAATTGCAACCACACAAAAAAATCTATTGTCTGTGCGTAAGTTGATACACTGGTACTCTAGGTACACTTTCTAACACTTTTCGTTGCCCACACGACTGCTTAACACTCTTGATTGTTAACATTGTATCTCCTTTAAGTCTGCCCAGACTTAATGCTCGAGCAGTCTATTATGAGCTTTTCCCCGTAGTCTTAGTCTCTGTACTGGTACAGCACTACAACAATTTGTTTCTGACTTGTCTGTCTAGAGATAAGTTGGGCGTTAATAGTCGTAGTTCTCCAGGGCCTTGCAGTGGTACCTTTGGGTGATAATACTGCGAGGGATGCTGTACTGGTAGAGCACTACATCGGTTTGTTTCTGACTTGTCTGTCTAGAGATAAGTTGGGCGTTAATAGTCGTAGTTCTCCAGGGCCTTGCAGTGGTACCTTTGGGTGATAATACTGCGAGGGATGCTGTACTGGTAGAGAACTACATCGGTTTGTTTCTGACTTGTCTGTAGAGATAAAGTGGGCGTTAATAGTCGTAGTCCTCCAGAGTCTCGCAGTGGGTGAATTTTACAGTGATATCTTAGAATGATTGGTTCACCTCCATGGTACAGCAGTACCTATTCTGGGGTGATACTGTGGGGGGTGCTGTTATGTTCACAAATGTGATAATATTTCCAAGAAATTGAATGACGATGTTTCTGATGGGGCATTTTGGTACTCTACAGCTCAAGACATTGATAGCTAATCGTTAAAGAACCAATAACAATTGAGTTAGATGGTTTTCGCTACAGAGGTACACCAGCGAAAATTTACCTGCTAGTTCACTTAGCACTTGAAGGTGTTTAAAGACTGAATGGCATATCACAAAATTGGTACTTATGCCTTGTGGGCTGGGAATATGGTTTTCTGCCGGTTGTCCTGATGTACCAGTAGTTGCCAGCAGCCACTTTGCATGTCTGTGAAGTTTTGTGGCCTGTAGTGCTTTGAACACCTAATGCTATTGTAGGGTGGGACCAAATATTTTGGTGGCAAAGTTTGTGCTGCGCAGGTCAGCACAGAAATGTAACTGCCATTTTTGTTGGGCGGTAGTGTGAATGGTGAATTATTGTTGCTTTTTGCTGGCTCTCTAACACTGTCTGCTAGCATATCCTGTGTTTGTGCCATGGTGTGTTACATATACCCTTGGGGTGTATATATCAGGGGGTCTATTCACTAACTTTTAAGGTAACCTTTACTTGAGAGTTACGGCCAGTCACCGTAACATTTGCCGTAAATTTTCCCGGAGCGATTCAGTAAGCATTTTGCTTACCTTAACTTGAAAGTGAGCGACCGTAAGTTAACAGATGGGTTCTAGGGTGGTGTTAACTTACTGGCTTGCCGTAACTTGTTTACAAAT
>PNEQ01100423.1:0-13785 GCA_003012365.1 Medauroidea extradentata | reverse complement strand
GACCGCAAAAGTCCTACTGGTCAGCTAGACAACGACCGCAAAAGTCCTACTGGTCAGCTAGACAACGACCGCATAAGTCCTACTGGTCAGCTAGACAACGACCGCATAAGTCCTACTGGTCAGCTAGACATCGACCGCAAAAGTCCTACTGGTCAGCTAGACATCGACCGCAAAAGTCCTAGTGGTCAGCTAGACATTGACCGCAAAACTCCTACTGGTCAGCTAGACATCGACCGCAAAAGTCCTAGTGGTCAGCTAGACATTGACCGCAAAACTCCTACTGGTCAGCTAGACATTGACCGCAAAAGTCCTAGTGGTCAGCTAGACATTGACCGCAAAAGTCCTACTGGTCAGCTAGACATTGACCGCAAAAGTCCTAGTGGTCAGCTAGACATTGACCGCAAAACTCCTACTGGTCAGCTAGACATCGACCGCAAAAGTCCTAGTGGTCAGCTAGACATTGACCGCAAAACTCCTACTGGTCAGCTAGACATCGACCGCAAAAGTCCTAGTGGTCAGCTAGACATTGACCGCAAAAGCCTACAAACTTCTATTGCTTAGCCTACAGTTTGTTCTACTATTTTGAATTTCCAGTCTCCAGAAGCAATTTCCCTGACTTTTCCAGGTTTTTCCTGACCACTTTGAAATTCCCTGACTTTTCCCGGTTTTCTCTGTTTTCTATACCTGTAGCAACCCTGTTATCACGTCCTAAGATTAAACTAGTGTATATATATAAAGAAATACATATGTTGTTATATTATTTATGCAGACTTTTTACAACAGATTTATTAACGTAAATAATATTTTTCACCGATGCTAGAAAACATTTGAGTGCAAAGTATTTTTATCGATCAACAACCAGTTTGTTTCACGAGCGTGGCGTACTGTAAGTTACAATGTCCACTGCTGCACGTATTTATTATTTTACCGTTATCTCGCAAACTTTTACTTCAGGTTTCATTGCTTTTTTAATGGAAATTTCCTCAATTTTCTTGTAGGACCAAGAGAGAGACGGAAAGAAAGAAGACTTGGAGGTGTTTATCATCACTTCTAACATGTTGATGGCACGAGCGGGTGGCCTAACTCGTCGGATGCATGCTCGACGAGTGTTACACTGGCAGTTTTTAAAGGTTTTTTCGCGGAATGTTCTTCTTTTATGACTGCAGCTTACCTAATGTTGGTAACTGCGGTATGTTATTAGTGTGGGCTATCATACTTTCTTAAAATACCTCCATTTCTGACTAAACATGCCCGAGGGTGAACTTTTTTTAGGGGAAGGGGAGGGGTAAAAATACATAAAGTTGGATTTAACGAAACATCGATTTAGAGAAAACATTTTCGGGTCCTGATTCATTTCGTTAAATCGGGACTCTACTGTATAAACAAAAACAAAGCTGAAATCAACACTAACACAACGGATGTAAAATGCCTCACATAAAAAGTCTGGTGTTCAACAACACCGCTGGGGATAAACCCTTCCCTGAATTACTCATCGAAACATTTGTACGGGGGATCAAACTGGGCAACTCAGTCTCTAAACGATCATCAATCTATGGAAAAACTGTTCGTGTTGACATGGTATAAGAAAAAAATTTCAATTAATTTACTTTTGACCAAGCAGCTGAGATAACCTGAATCATGTCAAACTTGGTGACTGACTGGTAGTCACAAGGGTAAATCTCATCCACTATTAACTCATTTACGAAGTACAGTTTGCAATCACATAGTACAGTGATATTGATTGCTCCAGGGTGTCTGTTTTCTCTTAACACAACTGTCCTATTAGGACTATGGACACTATCAACGACACTAGAGTTCAATATGACAGCTAAAAGCACACACCCTTGATAACTGTTCAGCTGTCTCGCCTTGATAGACTTCTTTTGGACATAAGGCCTCGAGAGCAGAATCATCTGAATACTGGGGATCAAAAAGACTATCACCTAGGGGCTGACAATCCTGTAAAGCCCTCCCTTGCATGGAAGTAATATGGTTTTTACTAACAGCTGCAAGTATTATGTCATGATTACAAATACAAGTACTATTCTCCCAACGAAAAGGGATGGCAATGAACTTGAAAAGCTGCCAATCTGCCGCCATCTTTACAATAGGCCTCTGTACTTTTACAAATAATTGCTCTTCAAACACCTGACTACTACTTATTTTTAAATGAAAGTACAAATGGACATTTTCAGCTGGTATGGCTAACCGATAGCCGTCAATACGTAGAACCTCAGCTAATTTCTTCAGTGTATTTAAGATGGTAGGCGTGATCAAAACAGAGAATATTTTGTTGGACCAATACTGGTCCAATATTTCTATTCTGGCTATCACCTGGGTTTATTTCGAAACTAACACTGCCAGAATCATCTGGGTCAAACTCTGGGCAATTTTGAGTTCCATACCTGAATACTGAGTTACGACATTTCTCAAAACGACTGCAAATACTTGGTAACATTCTTAATCTTATTCTCAATTATTTTCAGCACACTAGTTATAGCTTAGTTGAGTACTGTTAATTGGTTCGCTAGTGCAGCTAAATCTGTGTGTGCATCCAATGCCTGTTTCTCCATCAATTCCAATTTGTCATTCAATTATTTTTCTTTCCCATAAAAGGTCTTCCAGCTGGCTAGTGACAGCTATGTCACAACACCACTGGGCAAACTCCCTAACAAATGTTAGACCTGTGCGTTTCCTGTGTGACAAAGTTGTTTGAACCAGATCTTCTCCAACAGCCTCATTTAACTTTTCCAAAAATATGTCTCCCGAGTGGGCAAAATCTACTAGTTTATCTCTACTTGAGCAAAATTTTCATTACTAAGATTACTACAAGAATCAGAATCAAAAAATCAGGAAGGTTTCTAACGCTCCAGTTTTTGTGGCCAAGATAATTAAAAATTTAATGGTACAGAAGACGTAAATGTTACCACCTTTTTGAGTGGTTGTAAGTGTGTGCCAGGCACCACGCCAATCTTTGTTGCGAGGATCGGGGTGTGAGAAGGTTCGGTAACAGCTGGTCCTCCTCCCAGCAGTGCAAGGACCGTTGCTAACCAGCTCTCTGCCATGGTCACCCTCTTCATTTCCTCGCGTTGTTGTGATGAGATTAGCTATACCAAGTTGACAGCCAGGTCTTAACTCTACATTTATGCGTACAGCACTTCAACTGCTAAAGAAAAGAATTTTTTTTTTGCCAATTCTAAAAGAAGGAAAAACAATTATGTATTAAATTAATTAATTTATTTAAAATTAATGTGAATCAATTAAGCAATAAAATTTACAATTTCATTCCTGTTGGCTCCAGAAGAAAAAAAAATTAATAAACAAACTGAAGTTATCGAGGCACCTCTTAAAAAAAAAATTGTGTTACGTCTACATTTATAGTCAGATGCTTGTTCCTTACTTTTCTAGGTTTGGCACATTATCAAGGCAAAATAAACAATAGATGATATAGGGTCAGGGAAGATCACACTTTTTGTTGCAAAAAATAAAAAGGCTTTAACCATTCCATTTTCAAAGTATCGAGAACATCCGGCCTATGGACTCTCTTCATAACTTTATACAAATTTGGGCTTACTTGGGCGACAATTTCGAAAGGTTCATGCCAACGATGAAGAAAGCCAAACTTTCTCTCCTTGTAGGGATGTGTACAAGTGCCTCCTGTCCAATTTAGTACTTAGCCTCCCTCCTGTGCTGGTCGTACCATTTCTCGTACCGTCCCTGCTGGCGACGGATGTTATCTGCAGCCTGGCGCAGGTCTCTTCACTGGTCTCGCAGCTTCAGGTTTTTCTCACAGTCGACAGGCTAATTCAGGTTTACCTCAGATGGGATCACCGGCTTCCTACCATAAACTTAAACAAAAGGGCTAAATCTGGTACTTTCTGGACGGGAAATATTATTAGCAAGTGTTACCATGCTTAAAAATGTATCCCTGTCCTCCTGGTTAGATGACACAGACTGGGACAACATTGTCATAACGGTACCATGAAGGCATTCTACAGTCCCATTGCATTGAGGTCTGTAGTCTGTTGTCATAGTCCCTCTATCGTCCAACAGCCGCAGCAGCTCCTTAATTAGCTTGGAGCAAACACACTTCCTCTGTCTGTGATAGTAAAATGGGATACAAAGTGCCTAAAAATCACCTGTTCTAACAAAAATTGTGCTATTTCCCAAGCGTTTTCTGTTGGTACCGCTCTTGTCTTTGCCCACCAATTGGCATAGTCTATTGCAGTCACTAAGAGTTTATTCCCACGTTGAGTCTTGGGAAAGGGGCCAATAAGGTCAATTCCTAGCTTCTCAAAGGGCTCTCCTATGGAGATGGGCTTTAGAAACCCAGGTTTTCTCTCTGTTGGGTTCTTTTTAGACTAGCAATCCGAGGCTCCCCTTGATAACCTAGAATCTGTACTCGCTGGGGTTTTCTATTCCTCAATGAGAGGAACATGGTTTTCGTCCTCTCATTGCAATTTAGCCAAATCCACATCCTTAAATACAAGCACAGGCCATTCGAGGGCTTTGTAACAGTACCCAGTGTGACTGCATTTCTACTAAGGCTGTCAGCGTGTTCGTGGGTCTTACTTTTCGCATAACACACTTTGAATTCGTATTCTAGCATTTTTAATGCCCAATGGGTCAAAGAACTTTGGGCATTTAACTTAAGTCGCTCTATGCAGCACATACTATGGTGGTCAGTGATCACCTTAAAGAACCTCAAATAAACATAGGGCCGAAACAGGTCTAGAGCGAATACTTATGCCAAGCACTCCGGATGTGCTACGAGGTAATTTGTTCCTGCCAGTGTCAAAGTACGACTAGCGTACACAATGGGGTGAAGTTTATTATCTACTCACGTATTAGGATGGCACCCACCCCTAAGGTGCTCGCATTAGTATGTATTTACCTGGAAGTGAATGAGGGTTGGTGCAGAAGTTAATTTTTCCTGAAGGGTACGTAAAGCAATTTCCTGAGCTTCTCCCCAGACAAAAGATTCGTTCTTCTTTAACAACATTGACAGAGGTTTGGCAATTTGAAAAAATTTCTTTATGAATTTCCGAATTGAAGGAAGCTAAACCGAAGAAACTCCTAGTGTCTTTCTGTGTTTTAGGAGTAGGAAACTTATTAATCGCCTTGATTTTCTTCGGGTTAAATCTAATACCTGCGGTGTCCACAAAATGACCTAGCACGTCTATACTCTATCAATTCCATGATTACAGCTTGTGTCACTCTGCCAGTTCACGCGCTTGAACGGCATTGGTTGTGCAAAAAACTGTCGCACCACCTCTGCTTGTTTCTCGAGCTATCGACTGGCGACAAGCGGAGAAACGGAATTGCGCCTCGCTGTGGAGGAAACGGAATCATGACGATCGTTGGCATCATCGCGTAAGTCGTAGTTAATCTGTTCCATACACACATAGTATTTCACGCGCACGGAGTGATATTATATTACAGAGGATTAAAAAAGCAACTGTACAATTAAATCATCTATCCTGAACTAAAACACAGTAACTTAGTGTAGGACCTATTTCCTGCCGCAACAACACTGTTAACTAACCAGCCAACCAATGATCGAAAGCTCACCCATGACAGTGTTTATTTTTGCTGCAATCTTGGACTAGATACACTGTACCCCCTGATATGCGAAAGAACACTTTGCAGGTTTAAAGATTAGATTGGCCTTACGAAAACGTTCCAGTACACGCTCAAGGCATTCCAAATGCTTATCGAACGAATCCTTTGTTACTAGAACATCATTTAGCTACACAAAACAATTTCCCCACTTCTGGCCTGCGAACGTGTTATCCATAAAATGTTGAAAAATTGAAGGGGTAATTTTTGACCAAATAGCAGAGTTTAAAAATAATACGCTCCATCCAAGGTCACAATCGAAGTATTTTCCTGATCCTCTTCCACTATGCGTAACTGGTGATATCCTGAGTTCAAATCCAGGTAGGTGAAATATTGTGCTCCCGTCAGGTGACTTAGGAAATGATCAATACGCAGCAGAGGGTACCTATTATCTTTGAGGACCATGTTCAACCGACTGTAGTCCACACAAAGCCGATTGTCACCATACTTCTTGACTAGCATGACTGGAGAACACCAACTAGTCTCACGAGGCCGAACTATACCATTATCTGTGTGTTCGTTAATCACCTCTCTTTCACCCGTTCATACATAATAATGGCGGCGGACTGTCCCCTGTGTCTAGCCTTATGACTTCCTCATGTGTTCGTCATGTCTGTTCAGGACTGCAACTAAAGCATTTTGCATTTACCCGTAGCAACTCTACTAACCGATGACTCTGTTCAAGCAAAAGGTTTGGGTTTATGTCTAATTTTGACTCATCAAAGTCAGTGTTCAATACAGTATGAAAAACAGGTTCTTTCTTTTTTGTGGTACCACTGTTTGGTGTTTTGAAGGAATCTAATGTACCTTATTTCATTCCCTGGTGGAGAATCACTTCATGGTTTACTAAACTCGTCACCCACACGAGTTTGCAAGGTTAACGCGTGGTGGGCTTTTTGCCACTGCGTTAGGAGTTCTGGGTTGCAGTTAATATTGTTGAGTTTTAGCAGTGCGTATTTCTAGGTCTTTAGGTCAAAGAGCATGAGAGGTTGGTGTGGTCCTTCTAGAATGGTGTGTAACAGAGCTATCCTCGACCCTGTGAGTGACTGCTGTATGAGTCAAGACGGTAAAGCTCTAACTCGCTAGCGCAGGGCATCATCTTTACATAAATAAAGGGTATTGCAGTTATCACTCATGAAAGGATAAAGGCAAAGAAGTTCAGTTTCATAGGTGTTGATATTCATGAACACAAGTTACAGTACTAGTCACAGCATGATAAATACAACACTTGCTTTGGTACATGGTCTACAATCAGGGTTTGAGTCAATCACAGTCTGATGGCACACACTATTGCACTGGAGTCTTAATATGAGATACAACAACAGGGTATGACAATAAAGATAGGAAACATTGACAGTAACAATATAAATACAACTTACATGGCGTTCTGGGCAGTTCAGATACTAGACAAGAATTAAGGCCTTGCTCGTGACCAAGAATATGTGGTGATCATCTCTTTGATCCCGAAAGGTTTACACTATTTAATAGCCTCTGTTTTATATATATATATATATATATACACATACACACACACACAAAATGAAAGCTGACTGACTGTCTGACATATCAAACTGCAGCCCAAACCACTGGACCTAGAATCGTGAAAATTTTTGTGGGGGTTCCCCTCAGGTCGTAGGCGAGCACTAAGAAGGGATTTTTCGAAATTCGACCTCTAAGGGGGTGAAAAGGGGTGAATTATGTTCCCGAAGAAACGTCGATAAAGCTCGAACCCAACGGCCAATCATCGTGATTTTTACTTTAATAGGACACTCGTAAAAATGCATATTGGCAAATTTAAGAATTTTTCGAAATTCAACATTTGAGGGAGTGAAAAGACCTTAAATGCGTTTCCGATTAACTATCAATATCTATCGAATCCTTCGGGATAGAGAGTTGGTAGTCACTTCAAAATGTTGCTTACGTAAATGTCCAAAAAGTAATTTTAGGATTTTTTGTAATTTTACCCCCAAGCAGTAAAAAGGGGCAAAATGTGTTTTTGAAGTATCGCCTATATCACTAGAACGCAATTGACTATCGTCGTGGTTTTTGCTTCAAATGGTTATGTATACAAATGTCTATGACAGGACTCCAAAACGTTTCGAATTTCTTAAATTAAAGGGGTGAAAATACGTGAAATGTGTTTCCAATTATTCCTCCATATCTATCGAACCAATCGATATATCGAATTGCTCTTTGCTTTAGATTGATGCTTTTGTAAATATCTTAAATGCAATTAAAATATGTTTTGCGAATTCGGCACCGAAGAAGTAAAATAAACAGTAAAATGTATTTTCGATTCACAATCGATATATATATCGATCCCATTGATTTTTATATAGCGATGTGATTTTTCTTTAAGATTGAAGCTTACTTAAATACCTGAAAAGTCATTTCACAAATTTTTGAAATTCGCCACCTAAGGAGGTGAAAAAGGATGAAAAGTGGTGAAAAGTGTTTTCAATTAATCGTCAATGTATCTTACGCTCAGCGGGCTAATGGCGTTTTTTTTTTCACGTCCTCGATACACCAATAAAGTATTCTAAAACTTAATTAAAGGGTTTTTCGAAATTCACTATCTTAAGAGGTGAAAAGACCTTGAATGTGTTTTAGATGAATCCTCGATATATATCGAACCCGTTGAGCTATATAGTTAATTTTCGCTTCAGGATGATGATTACAAAAATTATCGCAAAACAGTATTAAGATTTTTCGAAATTCGAACTTTCAGTACTGTGCAGTAGTCATGTGTGTTTTTTAATGAATAATCGATTTTGATTCGACTTAACGGGCTAGCATCGTGATTTTCACTTCTATTAGATACTTATACAAATGTTAAAATGTGAATTTAAAATATTTTTAAATTTGACACCCAAATGGGTGACAAAGCACAAAATTTGTATTCCATCAACCCATGATATCTATCTAACCAGTAGAGATGTTGAGGTGTTGTTTGCGTCAGAGTGATGCTTACGTAAGTATTTAAATATTATATGTTCCTTTTTTTTACTTTATAATAGCCTATAACTTGGTTATTAGTAATAAAACAAAGTTTGTAAACTTGCAAAGCTTACGATCCGAAAAGCAAGTACTAGCACCGAGAAATAACTTATAAGGAGTATCACTGTAGAGTAACCTATCAAGACATGGTGTTGTACAACCTCTATAAGCCCAGGACATAACTGTTTTATTTTTTTAAATTAATCTTATTTTCATGAATTATTTAGACGTTCTAGCCTACATTTCGGGAAGTTCTGGGCTCGAAATCCGTTAAATGATAGATGCGAACGTTCAATTCTGACACACAAACACTACAAGGCAAATCAAATTATTGCAATTTACATGAAGACGTTTAAAAGGGGTAAAATGTATTATGCAGTTAATTTTCCATTTAGGTTCATCGACAACATCGGCTCACTTATATCATCTCATTAATCTCAAGGTTGGGGCACCAAATACGTTTTTGTGAAACCTTTTCCCACCAAAACTTTATAATGGCATTAAACTTCAAGTGAATATTTTGAAAATATATAATTGAGGGCACTGTCTCCAATGGTTGTGCACAGGGTAAATCAGACTTTTTCATTCAATTAACCACTTACCGTTAGGTAATTGTAACCACCCCACAGCGTAAAGTTTACAGAGCTTTAAATAAGGCCTAGGCGAAGTCGCTGTTAGTAGCAGGAACAAACTTAAGACTGCTTTTTGCGCGGACAGCTGTAGCTACTTATCCTGCTGCAGAGTTAGTTCAACTAGCCACTTGGACATTCTAACACTTGATGACTGAAGTATCATTTGTTTTATGTACAAAGAGATTATTCTGTTACACAAATATTATCAGTTACGAATAATACTCGCGAGCAAAGCCACGGGGGACTGCTAGTTTTATATAAACCTTATATATTATTTATTAAAATGCAAGGCACCATGTTTTCCTTTTCTTTTATTTAACTGTTTTTCTCCAAAGAGAATACATAACAAAGTATCATATATTTTTCTATGATTCCTCAACATCCTCTCCCCCCTCTCCTGGTCAACCTCTAGTGGGATGACCAGCTGAATAGGGCGACTGATCTTGGTCCCGTCTGGTTGGCGAAGTATCACACCTCTATTTTATTCTCACGTCCACGTGTTACTTCTTCTATTCGTGCTCTCGCCCACATATGTCTAGGTGTAACATCATCTTGAAGGAGGACCACGTCCCCTATCCTGATTTTATTTGGTTTATTTTGTTGTTTCACTTCGTGATAATTCTTCAACAACAGAAGGTACTCCTATTTCCAAGGCAGCCAAAACTGTTCTGTGATTCTTTGTTTTCGACGAAATTCTTTAATGAGATCTCCTTTTGTTGTTGGTTCTGGTCCTTGCGGCAAAGTAGTTAATTTTCCACCTTTGAGAAGGTGAGCAGGTGTCAAAACTTCATCATTAGTTGTATCATAAGTTAATGGTCTCATATTCAAAAAAGCTTCAATATTGATTAAAACTGTGTCTAACCCCTCCTCGTCTGTTTGAGTTTGTCCTATAGTGTGTCTCGTGTAAGAATTCCCGTTTTTGACAGTTGTATTGGCATTTCTTTTTACAGCTGTTTCCATGAAATAAGCTGTGTTGTCCTCTGACGCAAGTAACTTTTGCACAAACACACTCAGCTGGCCCTCAAACTGTGCAGCTTATCAAAATTTAAAGTATTTTCCTGTAGAAATTTGTACACATGATAGTCTTCAGAACTGTCAAAAAATGGAATTCTTACGTGAGACAGACTATAGTATTTTTCTGAGAGAACGTTTTGTACATCCTATCATCCTCCCCATCCGCCCCACCAAGCTGCTAGCGGCGCTATAAATGTCCATACAATATTATGATCTACACGGTAATGCTGTATTTTACACTTATTTAGTACGTCAAATAACTCTATTAGTTCTTCGTTCACTGCATGGAAAGTGGCAGCGTTGTCGGAATACACAGTATGAGGTAAGCTGCGGCGAACAATAAATTGTTGCATTGCCATGAGGAATTTGCCTGTCGACATGTCTGTTACGAGTTATAAATGAATAGCTTGAGTAGTTGCACATGTAAACAATACGATGTATGACTTCTTACTTTGCTCACCAAACTTGACAAATAAAGGACTAGCGAAATCAATTCCTGTGACCGCAAAAGGATGAACAGGTAATACTCTATCCATTGGTAGAGGCACTTCAACCTCTTCCGCTCTACAATTGTGTGCAATTTTACATGGAAGACATTTATGCAGAACTCTCTTTATTATTTGTCTAGCTCGTAAAATCCAAAATACATTGCGTAATTCTGATAACACAATTCTAACTCCTAGATGATGAAGTCTGATGTGTGTCTGCATTATTAGTAATTGTGTGAAGTGATGAGAACCATCTAAGATAATAGGATTTATCTCTGTTATCGACAAATCTGCAAACTGTAGCCTTCCATCCAATCAAATGATATCTTGATGTAGAAAGTGATTGAAACGACCAATTGGTGAAGATGTTGGTACAGGAGTGTTTTCTCTAAGTGTATTTAATTCAACAGCAAAACTGTGTTCTTGACTTACGAATCCAATAGTTTCGAGAGTTTTCAATTTCTGCAGTGGTAAGTGTGGGCGAGATTATTTTCTGTTTGAGTGGTAAACGTTTTTGCTTGAGTGCTTCTATGAAGCGAAAGATCCAGGCACTGACATGTAATAATTTATTGTAAGAACTGAAATGCACTGCTTTTAGGATAGGCGAGATCACATTAATGACATGAACTTGAAGATAATTACCTTTGGTTTCTGGTAAGAACGTAGCTGATCCATATATATATGGAGGCCAGTTTTTTGTATTCTTTAGCAAGCCAGTCAGGTCCCTTCCACCAATGGTCTAAAGATCGTAGTTTATCTGCTTAAATGCCACGTGTCAAGTGATCTGCTGGATTCTGAGTTCCAGGGCAATGTCTCCATTGACTAGGATTGGTATGTGTTAGTATTTCTGAGACACTATTACAAACGAATGTTTTCCATTTGTTAGGGTCATCACGTATCTATCCAAGTGTTATCATTGAATCGCTCCATAAGGAAGCCTGAATAATTTTAATATCAGTAGCTACACAGAAGTAATGAAGGAGGCGTGAGGCAGTTAATGCAGCAAGTAATTCCAATCTAGGAAGTTTAACCCTTTTCACAGGAGCAAATCTAGTCTTGCTACAAACCAATCATGTTAAACATTCAGAATTCTCCTCGTACCTTATATAGAAAACAGCTCCATATGCCTTCTCTGAAGCATCTGAAAATACATGAATTTCGCAATATTTTAGATTGTTCCCAATCCATCTAGGTATGTAAATATTTGACAAATTTTCTAGTTTTGATGTCCAGCATTGCCACCTTTGAGCTAGGTCATATGGTAGTATGTCCTCCCAGTCGATTCCTCTAAGCCAGATGTCCTGAAAAAGCATTTTTGCTATAACAGATACTGGAGTTAACAAGCCTAGTGGATCATACATCTTGGCTATTACGTGAAGAATATTTCATTTCGTTCCTGTATTTTCTGATAATGCTTCAATGACATTTTGAATATCAATGAATATGTAGTCATCTGCTGTATTCCAGTCTAGTCCAAGTACACTGGTCTCGGCTTTTACTTCTCTTCCATCAGTGTTCCATATCTCATGTAGAGGTTTTGAGTTTGTGGTCTATTTTGCTAGTGGGAGTTTAATATGTTTTAATAATGATGTTAGTTCATAATAAAGGCTTATCACATAGCTGTCATCATCCCCACTAGCTGCAAAATCGTCCATGAATGTAGATTTGTCTAGTATTGCTGTAGCGACTGGGTATTTTTCAGAATACAGAGATGCTAGTTCTCTCATTGTGGCTGATAATAAGAAGGGACTGCTGGTAAGTCCAAATGGTAGACGTCTGAAACGATAAACTATGACGTCACTTGTAGTATGTAGATTTGCTTCGTCATTTTTCTCTACACGATACCAAAAAAAAAGTGTCAAATTTCTATCATCTTCATAAAGGACAAGTTGTAAGAATGCTTGAGTACCATCACAAACTATTGCTTTTGAATGTGTCCGAAATCATAGTAATGTAGCAAATATCTCGGGGAAGTAAGTTAGGACCTCTTTCTAAGACATCGGTTAAAGATGCGGAGCCTCTATCGTGGGAACAGGCATCAAAAACAATTCTATATTTAATGCAGTTTTTCTTTTGTTTTTTCACAGCATGGTGGGGTAAGTAGTAGGTGTGTTAATAATCAGTGTTCTGGGGTACCTCTTCAACCTGCTCCTTTGTTATATAATCTAACATCTGTTTGTGATACATGATCCTATATTCTTAGTTAGATTCTAATATTTTCTGAAGTGTACAGAAGCGTTTCTTTGCAGTCTGGAAATTATTTGATAGCATAAAGTCATCTTTCTTGGGAAGTGGCGCTACTCTTCTTCCATCTTCTAGACAGTAAGAATTGTGAAATTCTTGAAGACTAATATTTTCTTTGATTGATAGTGTACGATCTTCTTGTTCTTTTATTCCAATAGTTTCCAAGTCCCAAAATTGTCTTACAATTTCATCCGATACGTGTGTTGTGTTGTCCAAATATTTATCTTCTGAAACTGAGACATGTTGAACTGTAGCTGGGTTTATAGATGCACTAGGTCTACTTTCGCTCAGAGCCCATCCGAAAATTGTTGGAAGTAAGGCTAAGGAAGACGAGAGACTGATGGGTTGTGTCCTCTTGATAATCCTCCAATAATGATCTCCTCCAATGAGAATTTCTATAGGAATATCAGGTGAATCGTCTTTAGGATCAGCTAACTTTATTTTATTAGTATATGTTAACACACCTACATCTTGCGGTATAGTTGGGTGAGGTGAGTAACTATTTTTGCTTTCGCATGTGGTGACTGCGAGAGAGGTATTCGTGCAAAATTCTCTAATATTGAAACTGATACTCCTTCTCGAGCTAAAGGTATTCGAAGAAGATTCAAATGTATTCAACATTAAATTTTGTTTGTCAGTGATTTGAAGTTGAAGCGCATCGATCAAGGAAGTATTGATGAAACTGGTCTGACTACCAGCATCTAAAATACATCTGGTAAGTTTACTCTTTCCCGAAGGACCCATCACCCACACTCTAGCAGTCTGCAGATAAGTGAAGTTTGAAGTTTTAA
>PNEQ01100422.1:0-13818 GCA_003012365.1 Medauroidea extradentata | reverse complement strand
CCAGACGTACATGGCACAATAACGTACAAAAATTCTTTCCCGTGATTTGTCTTACAGTGTGAACGTAAATAGGTAACACCAGTGGCGGAATTCACTGAGTCATGAGTGTTCGTCCCAGTTTATTATCGGTTGTGATCTGCCTCAGTTTGCTCCACAAAGGAAAACGACCTAAACTACGGGGTACCACTAACGGTGTAACGGTGTCTTAAATATACTGCTATACTCACATGTGCAGCTATTTCTTGCACCTACTTACGTGAGTACTACTCTTAACAAACACCACAAAAGAAATACATATTAGAGTGCTGGCTACGCAGCCCCCTTTACTCGCGGATACGCCCTCTAAGCTTCACCGCCCCTCTTCCAACTTTTACACGTCCTCTCCCTGCCGCCATGACGCCCCAACTAACCACAAAAACTTAGCCGGCCATCTTTCCGCGACCGAGTCCAAGCCCCGACATATCACGACTAACTTTCCTGATTAACAAACTCAGACAAACAAAAACTTAGCCGGCCATCTCCCGGCGACCGGTCATGAGCTCCGATGAAAGACGACTGAACTTCCTGGGCGAACACACTGACTTACTCGGCCGAGCGGCGGAGGGATACACCAAGATCCAACTTGCCTAAAAAGCTGGTTAATTTACGTTTATAATCTAAAAATTGTATGTAACATAGATACTGATAAATTTACAAAGCATTAAATTCCATTATATCAGCTAAATATTCATTAGTTTATTAATTGGGGATGTGCAGCGTTCTCAATCTGTTGCGGATCACCACCTTTTAAGTGTTGTTGCACACGACACTACCACCCACGTTGATCGAGAAACGCCCTGCAGAGTCCCCGCATTCCAGCACGTCCGTGTTCGTGCCTCCAAGCGAGTGAACTCTGACCTGCCTGCCAGATAAATCTATCTAAGCACTGGCTAGCTCCGAGCTTGTTTGAAATTGTAAAAGCCAGCACTTCTCTGTACGTGCTTCCAAGCAAGAGAACTACGACTAGCCTGCCCCATAAATCCTTTTCCAGGAGAAGCAAGCTAATAAGCTACTTGAAATTTAAAAAAATCTAAACAAGGCAAAAAATCAGAAAAGTTTACTTAGAAAAGTTGCTTGAAATTAAATCAGCTTTCAAATGAGTCCAAACACGATATAAATCCAATAAAATTGACACGTAAAATTCTATACTTTTCTCTTGCTTTACAGTTAAATTTAAAAAATAAAAAAGAAAATTTTAATGTAAATTTCTCTACTCGCATCCCCAATTAATAGGTTGGATCCCGCCGTACACACCCTTATACCTGGTTAAGTTGGCCTACTTAATTGGTTATAAACAGAAAAAAAAAAAAACATTAATTAAGACAAAAAAAATTGAAATTACAGTATGATAAGAGGCCAAGTTAAGTGCTACGTTCCAGTGCACGTCACACGGTTATCATTGTTAGAACTGCAAAACAATGATACTTTGTAACCACCTTTCCAATAAATATGGTGGTAATAGAAGAGAGGGCTAAGTCAGAAAGATGAGATTTTCAGGAAAAGCCAAAAACCTGTAGGAGTATTTGCAAGATCAGTTTTCGTATGTACAAGAATGTGTAATGGTTCATCCCTTTAAATAATTTTGATACTTTTTTTTATAGTTATGTACATATTATTAATAAAAATTATGGCTAGAAATTGCAATTTACGAATTCATTTGTCTCAGCCCTCTTATTTACAAAAGTATATGTAATTAATGTTACATTTAATTCATTACATTTTACTCATAATTAATTCAGCCAGTTTAAGCAGATACATACAGCCGAAATACAAACACATACTAACAAAATTTTTATATCAGGTCTGTATCAGATATTCCAAAAAAAATTGTGTTGCTTGCTCAGATGTGTAATTTTATTGCTTTATAAAAAAACTTGTTTTCATCAGGTATCTGTACTACAAAAGTCAAAACATGCCAACAAATGACAATTAGCTATATCTTTGAAACACTCATCACTTCTAGTAAAAATGACTACTTGGTAATTAAGTATTTTTGGTTTCGTCACCGGACATGTCTTCACCTAAGTGAAAATCACGAATACTGCCACTTTTTAGCAGTTGACAGTAAAATTCTCTGCAGCCTGGATCAATCAGTTTGTGCTTATTAATTCCTTATTCTTTTTCCTCTGTTTAGATATTGGAACATATTCCTGGTAATGGCAACTGGCGTAAAGCCATGGACATCATGCCACTTACACATTTCACCATCTTCGTCGACTTTCGAGCCTATGAATGTCCTGCGAACAAGGCACTAAAATGTAGGAACTCGTCATTGGTCAAAACGTGAATTTCAATAGAGATTTTCATCCCAGTTGAGAGAATAGTAGCATACAGGTCACAAGGAATATGTATTCCCGTACCTGATGTCTTACGTTTTTGCTCTGTCGCACGAATAACGTCACAAGAAATAAGTGATGTGTTACATCCAGTATATAACGTCCGAGCATACCTACGTTCACATAGCAGCAACGTAATTAACTGTTTTTAGTTTGACCACTGCAAGAATCTGAGTAGAAAACAACTTCTTTAATATATTTAGGCAAATATTACAAAAAGACAAACAATCATGTGGCAATTTGGCTTGCCCCAAGCCCTCCTTAACAACTTTATGCCACATGAAACACGTTGACTTCTTAGTGTAGTAGTCAGATAGAGAAATTGTATGTAGACAGCTGACATTTGTAAATAATAGTGTTTTTGGCAAAACTTTCTGCAATGTATGTGCTTCTTTCATCTGAAGATGTTTTCTTTAGCTTGTATGCAACACATGCATCATTGTGATGAGTTACAGTTTCTGCTTTAAGTGTTGACATCTTTTCTTTATTAGAAGTTTTCAATTTTGTTGTGTATGTCACACACACTGCAAGTATCAATTGATGGGCACTTGAAAGAGAGGTTACATAGCGTGGAAAATATTGTATGTCTAGAAACACAGTTCTCACCTACTCCTTGTACATGTCGCACATGAATGTGATATTCAATTCAATCCATGTGGAAAACATTTTTTGCAAGTCTCTTCAATGATAGTGGATTCATATGCAGATTCTTAATTTCATGTATGGCAGAGTCATCAAATTTATTTTTTGGCATACTTTTGCATCTTTTGTCTGGACTTGTACGTAAGGAAACTCTCTTGGCTTCGCCTACAGTAGTGTCGATAAACGTGTTTGTTTCTGCAAAATTGTTTTTGAAGCAACTTATTTCCTAGAAAAGTAAGTAAGATGGTGTAAGTAACTGTTCTTTATTTTTTGCTTACTTGTTTTTATTTAATGTTGTTTTCGTCCCTTCATAGGTTTTAAGGGTTGCCATAAATATCGATCTCTTGTCAAAGGACCATAATTTCTAGTAAGTAATAAGTAAACAGTTTGTTTTTTTCACTTGGTGTCTTTTACAAGTTCTTCAAAAGAAGAAGAAAGAACTGAATGATTTGACTATTATCATCAGTTTTTTTCCTCTGTTCTACTTTTGTAAATGTTGTGGCTTATTTTGACAGTTTCGCCTGGATCAGGATCGATAGGAAGGGGTTACCTGAAGTTTCCCTGCTCAGTCGACATTGTTGGGTTGTGGACCGTTCTATGCTGATCCAGTGGTGTCCGTGCGTGAAGTTCTGGTTGAAATACAGCACTTCTGTACGCAGTCGGGTTGACCTGCTAGATGTCTCAATGATAATTAAAAGAACTACACTTAGATGCGGCGGATCTCCAACAAAGCAGGTAAAGTCAGTCGCACTGATGCGACTTATGAATGAACTGAGAGACTGTATTGTTTCACATGCGTGAAATTCAAGTCGCCTCCCCTTATAGTAGGGAACACTTACATTGAATCACCCGTACTCGGGCGGGCCCACGTCATAAACGGAAACACGGGACACTTGGTCAACAATGCAATTTAAAATAACTTACGCCGATATTATTAATAACTGAGTGCACACGTCCGTCCCTGGGTCAGGAAATAAAATTGGTTCCGGTAAACCTAAACAACTATTGATACGCTAAAGAAAGACGCCCAACAGGTGAAGAACTCCGGAACAGCTTGACGAGCTACTCCACGACACATGTGATGAGCTCTGTGGCTTGGCGAAGAGTAAATATGGCTACCGTGAGTAGGCACGGAAAGTTTTGTGTTCCTGCCGGTTTGTGCACACATTAAATAACACAAAACCCTTATGTAAATGAAAGGTACACAAGTCATGTGATCGTAAATCTTTCAACATTGGATCAATTAAATAAAATAATTAGACAATCTTAACCCTGGAATTATTTAAAGAATATTGATATGAAAATATGTGTGGGTGTATTTTGAATTGCACAATTAAAAATAACTGTGCCTGTCAGTTAAGTCGTCAAGTTAATAGGCGATGATGCATAAATGGAAACAATAGAAATTACAAATTTACTATTCACCTTAAAAACACTTAACAGTTTATGTCTGGTGAAGTATGTCACGCTGCATTAAATTACATATGTCAGGACATGACTTTAGAGGCTTATATCATCGCGGCGTTACCTCCATGTGCTGAAGCAGCACGTATACTCCTACCTCCATGGTGATACTAATAGGCCAGGAATCAAAGGTTTTAACCTCCAAAAAATTTGTCCAAAGCTGAATTTTCGCTCACTTACACAGTCGAGCATGCTTAATAACATATCAAAACTTTATCGCTCAAATCCGTGTGCGTCACATCGAAATCGTGCAACAAAGTCATAAGTGACGCGTTAATGCTGCGTTATACTAAACTGCTGCCACGAGGCATAACTTTTACCGTACAATTAAAACAAATAGTTAAAAATAATCTAGAAACTCTGTTCTACGTAAATATGTTAAGAAATACCTAAAAATGTCAAGTTGACTATACACCGTAAAACAACAAAATGAAAGAATGTATTATTTTATCAATGTTGTGAAAATTCAACAGCGATTATCAGCAAAACTAAACGTCTACGTGAAAAACATGCCAAGTTTATTTTGTTGTCCATTCTTTCAGCTTTCTATTGGTATGTCAGTGAACAAGTTAGCGTATTTCATTGGATCACTAGAGCAGTCCGAGTGTCGCAGTGTACCTGGTTCGGCGCGGTGTACAGGTCAAGCTACTGCTACATGACACTTCCCTCTGCTCGTTCTCGACATCATTGACACTTAAAGTTATAATCAGGACGGGGTTCTCGCTTTGTTTTATATACTGTCTACAGTTCATAAAATAATTTTGCCATTTTTGAATTACCGATTTGTAGTGATAATTAGAATTATTTTTTTATCATTTTTCTACTATACATACATAAAACATTACATAAATCACATACTACTAGGCCTAACATAAAAATTCTACGAAAATAACTAAAACACAGTTTACCACACAAAATGAGAAATAAGTAAAGACTATATAACTGCAAAAAAATACAATTATGACTGACATTTTAAAATATGCTGAAAGTGACATACATTTTCACATAGTTTAAAAGTCCCTAGGTAGTTAAGTGTTGTATTTTCATGTACTGAATGAAATATTGTTTGTAGATGGCAAAACCTGTGAAATGTTCGTTGATAAACTGCTGTGTGTGACCTATTTGGTCGAAATATTGACGTAGATCTACTGTGCAACTGACTGATACGCTGTCAATTTTTGAATTTTTAGTAATGGACAAGACAGTGTTCATTTAGTGCGCTGCCTACCAGAGTCGTGGCATGAGCAAGTATAGTGATTTACAAGTTAAATTATGTTCGGCGGTGCTATCATTTTTATTGATATCGCTATCGGACAGAAATCATTTCTTCATTTAGAAGAGGATAATATTGCTATAGGAATAAAATTACAGGAAAATATTTATGAAACGTTTTCGAGTACTTTCTTAGTATTTTTTTAAAAGCTCTAAAAAATCTTGTAGCAGTGCGGGCCTCACCGAAAACAGAACAATTAATGGTGGGATGTACATAGGTTAGACAAGTACTGAGCCACGTAGAATACTAATTAACATATAGCTTATATCACTATCCTTGCTCGCGTTACAGCTCTAAGTTCGGAAGCGCCCTAATGCTGGAAGTTTATTTTCAGAGAATCCTGTGAACACTTGTATTTCAATTTACTTAAAATAATTTTTATCGGATCACATGCATCATATTAAATGACCAAGAGCTGCTTGAATAATGAAATGGGCACGAAACGATCTTGTATGTGCATGTCCTGAGATCACAGATGTGACAGACGCTGAAGCAAATTACTGCCCGAGACTGTGTGTCCCACTGATTCCTTCAAGGACATCAAAATATGGAAGCCTCTATGTCGCAGTCGCATTGGCTAGTTCTCCAGATATATAACATGTAATATTATCAACCACCTTAATTTAAAGAGGTTTATTAAACATTACAATGTGCCATTCTGACCCTGTTTCCTTACTATTTAGGTATAAGATAGCATAGCACAGCACCACGTTGTATAAATTACACTTGGATTTCCGGAGTTCAAGTTAATGAATGGAAGAAACTCATTTTGCTTGCGTTGCAATGTCCACGTCCACTTTTAACATTCGTAATCTAAAATCTAACCACTGTACGAAGGAGATGAGGGAATATTTGCCCATGTTCCGTACAGCCACAATTCCTCAAGTGAATAATAAATTTCGGTAGGATGCACTATTTTTTTATATGTACAACAATATATAGTCCACGAGAACTTAGTGTTCGTTGATTTGCATCTACACAGGTATTGTCATTTTTAAAGATAGTGTGTAATGTGCGTACTTTATTTAAATTAAAATAGGGTACCTTGACGTCACAAGATTTTATTTACGTTATTTTATTTAGTTTGATTAAATGTTTACACGGAGAAAAAGGTTTGTTCCAGTTAACAATGTATATGTTCGTATGTGGCGTAACAAGTATGTATATGATACAACAAAATCTTTGTTTCTTTAGCAATATATGAACTGTGTCAAATATTGGTTTGGTTGTTCTAACAAACTGTACATTTAATTTGATTAAACACTCTTGTTGAGAGAACTAAACCTTAGTGGCAAGCGAATATTTGATTGATTCAAATTTCACACGCTTGTTTTGCCATATACAAAGAAGTACACGGTTGAATGTACCAAATCTTTTTCTCTGTGTACGGTTTCTCTAAGCACTAAAATGTAACTGTCCATTTTTTCTTTTAAAATTTTATTTCTACAGGATTTCTCCTCTCCAGAACTGACCCTGAAACCGCACAGTTCTGTCAATGAAAATCGACGTTCACAGCTTTTCTTATTAAAAAGAACAAATCTTTGCACAACTTTTATTTTTGTTTGTGTTGATGAGACGACCAGCACTGCAGCTTTTATTTCGGCATAAATTGAAACCATTCGCGAAAGTTTACTGCAAAAATTGTGATACCTAGCTTCTGCTGCAACGATTTCTGTAACCTGATAAAGACAGCATCACCTGTTTTCCGCATTCATAGAAACCAGAAATTTTCCCGAAAAGATATTCGTCTTACGTGCACATCTGGGTTAATTCCTCTTTCCACACACATGTTCCATTCTGTGCACGTGGTTATTCTCCATATTGGTTATTTCTGCTGGTTGACCACAGTATAAGTCATTCAGATTCAGAAATGAAGCCTATCATCGAACCAAGTTTACACGTCTACTCTTTTCCTTATTCTTTAAAGCAACGTGATGTGTGACAACCGTTGTATTCATTTAAATAATATACTAAAAAAATCATACTTTACCAAAAGTGTTCGTAAAATTATGTCAAAACATTTATCAGTCTTAGGTACTACAACAAGAATGTCGCAGGTCAATAAAGCGGTCTAAATTTTCCAAATGCCTGTGAAGAATACTGAGACATATTTTTATGAGCAGTGTTTGATGTCAAGCAAAATCACCTTCAAGCTTGTCACATTTTACAAAATATTTTGTATTTTTACAAAAAAAATCTTGGGAAACGGCTTCCAAAAATTGTTTGATGTCATTTCAACCAATTATAGTAAAATGTACAAATGTAAAAATTTATAAGTATGCAATTTTTTTAAATTAAACATACATATTTGTATATTGATACACATTCTGCAAAGTTCACAATAATTTTGTAAACTTACAGATTTTTTTTGGAAACATCTTCCCAAAACGTTTGTCGTAAACGCACAAAATTATTTTACTTTGTAGCCCAACAGTCTTTATTCAGTGCCACAGGTTGAATTGCTATAAAAAATAATCTCAATTTCCATAGTTTTTACACTCACTTTGTACGTTTCACAATTTTTTTCACCATTGAGCATAATCCTTCACAAGTAACCTGCGACTTAACCAACATCTTCACACACACAGTATGAAATATCCTAATTCCCACATACAAAGAAAATAGCCTGTTTATTTTAATGATCTTAAGGTAATAGATCATTCTCTTATTTTTTTCTGTAAATGACATATTGTAAATAGAAAACACTCTCAAAAATATTGCCAAGAAGTTTTTACAATTTTCACAGAGAAAATAGGTTCACTGAGATACCGGCCACCAAAAATGCAGTAACCTGTTATAAATCTGACGAGAATCGATAGACTAAACATAAAGAATTTGTGTGCCTAAGTAGGCATGTTTGTAACCCTAGCTATTTGGAATTCCCGGAAATACACGAACCTATTCTGTGCTTGACCTATCCGCCGCGCCGAACCTGGTACACTGCGACGCTCGGACTGCTCTAGTGATCCAACGAAATACGCTAACTTGTTCACTGACATACCAATAGAAAGCTGAAAGAATGGGCAACAAAATATTCTAGGGATGATTTTCACGTAGACGTTTAGTTTTGCTGATAATCGTTGTCGAGTTTCCACAAAATTGATAAAATAATACATTCCGTCACTTTGTTGTTTTAGGGTGTATAGTTAACTTAAAATTTTTAGATATTTCTTAACATATTTACGTAGAACAGAGTTTCTAGATTATTTTTAACCATGGGCGTAGAAACCGTGGGGGTCGTGGGGGTCTGGACCCCCACTGTGGCTATAAGGACCCCAACTGGAATTAAGATGGACACCCATCACAGTTATGGGTGGCGGGAAATTTGTTTATTTAGATGTTCATTATTCACTTTGGGGAACTATATTGTACCACTTTATGACGCAACCCACATTCAGTGTATAATGAACACTTTTGCAGTCAAACTTTAAAACATATCACTGCCTGTTAACTGTGCATAGTTAAACATATACGTTTTTCACGACTTCATGTGCTTAACATGTGTTAACAGCCTGGTTGAAAATCAACACACAAACTGCAGCCCGCTACTTTTATCGTATCATAGAAATAACGTGGTCGCAACTGCACTCTACCCATTTGTCCTGGCAGTATCAGGTGACTCACCCCTCCCACCGTCCCTTCGTTGTTTTAATGTCAGGAGATGTGTCAGAAGTGGTGGACAGCTACCCCGAAATCAACTCGGCTTCATTAAAACTTCAACTGCCATTGTTCAGAAAACTACACACATTTTCATCTCTTGAGCAAGCTGCTAGAGAACTTAGATATTTGACTCCTGAGGTTAGTAGAATAATTTAAATTTGTTAAATGTGCCTGCTTACCTGGAACTGAGTTAAAACTTAACTGTGTATCACAAGTCAAATTCATGTATTTTATTTGGTATCAAAACCAAAATTGACAAATCTAGAAACATAGTTGTGTTCTATGTCTGAATGTTCTGAAATTATGTTTGTGTGTCATTAATATTTAAAAGTACTCATCCACCCACATTTGCAATGTCCTCCCGTTTGGTTCAAGGTGTGCACAAACTGTTCATAAAACATGTCCACATTCGGGTAAAGTGTTATTTTAAGCACAGTGATACGCAGTTTCACCAGCAGGTAAGTGGGCTCCTAAAAATTTAATCCACTGCTAGATATTGGCTTACTATTTGTACAAGTAAGAAGACTTTTCAGTGAAGTAGAGCAGCTTGTCAAACTTCTCTTGACGAGCCCTACTTCTTCTTGTGAAGCTGAGGGAAGTTTCAGCACACTCAGAAGGTTGAAAACTTACCTTAGGAGTACTATGCCCCAGTCGCGACTGAACTCCTTAATGTTATGCCATGTGCATAAAGACCATTTGGACAAATTGAACATGAAATCAATGTGCAATGAATTTATAAAAAAGAGTGTCAAAAGGAAAAACGTGTTTGGTAAAATGGAAAATTAAAATTGCTTTTCTGGAATGTTTGTTATGTACGAACAATTTTTTTATATATTAACATAATTCAACTGTTATTCTTTTTTCTGCTGATGTATGCTGCAATTGCAGTTTTTTAAAATTAAAAATGTTCTTTGACATTTCAGATCAGAGAAATAATGTTTCGAGTCTATATGGTTAGCCAACAGATAATTTTTGCTTATAGTTTTGGAATATTTCAGCATTAAAATATAATATATGACTCAAAAGAAGCGGAGTAAATTCATCTTTTTACTACATAATAATTTAATGTGACAGTGAAATTATTATTTTATTATAAAATCGTATATAATGCCTTACAAAATGCCCCTCTTACAACTGACAAGGAAAAAAACGACATGTCTGCACCTGAATATATGTCGAGCTTTTTTTAATCAACTGAATTATGAATAACCAACCATTATTTCATCTCGCTCATGGTTTTTTATCTGCACAAAAATTACAAGGCAGCCACAGTCCGAGAACTATATTCTGTGATAACTTTGAGGTATCACAGTGCGATGTCTCAATAAAGTTATGAAGTATATTGGTAAGTATTGACATGTAACATGGTGAATACCATGACTCACACTTGTAAGTACGTAATTCGCACATTCATATAAGATATGAAACAAGAAGTTGCAAACGAGGAAGGATAAAAAGCGCCAAATTTGATTAAGATTAACTTATAACATAGTTTACTATGACAAAAAAAATATATTTAAAAACATTGAAATTTCTATTGTATCTATATTTAATAGTTTAGTTCAAACCTTGCTCAAATAGCACCATTTTGCATCTAAAAACCAAAATTTTTCCGGGGGAGGACCCCCGGGCCCCCCCACCTTAAGCTTGGGGTCCTAAATATCTCACTGACGGCTGGACCCCCACTGGAAAAATTTGCTTTCTACGCCCATGTTTTTAACTATTTGTTTTAATTGTACGGTAAAAGTTACGCCTCATGGCGGCAGTTAAGTATAACGCTGCACTAACACGTCACGTATGACTTTGTTGCACGATTTCTATGTGACGCACGCAGATTTGAGCGGTAAAGTTTTGATATGTTATTAAGCATGCTTGACTCGGCAAGTGAGCCAAATTTCAGCTTTGGACAATTTTTTTGGAGGTTTTGTCCGAAAATGGTCTTAGATTTCTGGGCTATAAGGGCCGACCGATATTGTAAGTAAACCTCTTTTGAATCAAAGATGTTAGAAGGATCAAGATGGAGCATTTCGCCGGGTATTGTAACCAAACAAACGCTTGACGTGGCTGGTATCAATATGGCCGACTAATTAAAAAATTGAGAAAATATTAGTTAAGGAGGTATGTAAACAGGGCTAAAATATAGAGTTTTCAATCTAAAACATCTGTTAAAGAGCAAGTTTCATTAATTTACCATTAAAAATTCTAGTCTGATGTGAACTTTTGAGGTTGAAGCAGTATGGCGGCTGGCCAATTTGGTGGCTACCTCTCCCCCCTCTTGACTTCACTCCCCTCGCCTTCTTACAGACCTTATGTTACCCCCGTGTTTTGAATGAAAATCAACCAACGAGCTATATAGTTAACATAGAGGGGCGGAAACGCTTCCAAAGTGAAGCCCAACTGAACGGCTATGTTGACCCCACAAAACATGGCGAACAGCAATGTGGCTAACATTATGTTAAAAATCCGTCGTTATGTTCGCATAAAATCGGTCATTTTATAGCTCCACTATATTCCCGCTAAATACAGAAAAAATGCCAATAATTTTTGTAGTATAATACTGAAATAAAGTTTAAATTAGCATAATCGCTCTCGTCTCTCGACCGGAAATAAGAGTCCGCCATTTTATCTAGAGTCAAAATACCACGTTCAATTGGGCTTCACCTCAGAGCCTTGGAGATTGCTGTTTCCGCCCCTCTATGTTTACTATATAGCTCGTTGCAACCAACTGCAATCACCATAGAGAAAGTATTGGTGAGCAGTTGATTGTCATTCGAAAGCTGTTTATAGATCCAGCCCTAAGTGTAGGAAGGTTGGTAATGCCATTTTATAAATACAGGCAAAATACAGGTGTCCAAACCGAAATACCCTAATTTCAACCTGTTCACAATGATATACAAATACAGGTATGGGAATAGTGTTAGCTTAAGTAGGACATGTGAGGTCTCAAGTTTATTTTGAAAAATCACAACACTTCCACTTTGGCGATACGGAGGATATTAAGCCGGTAATCAAGTTCCGTCCAGGTCCGCGCCAACATGTCTGGAATAATGGCAGCAATGGACTCCAGAATTTGTTCACGGAGATCCCAAAGGTCCATACTGCAGTGGCATACACCCTGTCCTTCACGTAGCCCCACAAAAAATCCAGGGGCGTTATGTCCAGGAAATGTAGAGGCCACTGAATGGGGCCATCTCGTCCAACCCAACGCCCAGGGAACGTGGCGTCAAGAGCACGACGCACATCGAGCGACCAGTGGGGTGGGGCACCATCTTGTTCTGTATATTACATAACAAGTCTTAAATATTGAACATTTTAAAAGGAATGTTGTACTAATTACGTTCACTTCCAAGACATGTAAAAACATTATATTTACATTTAGTGTATAAATACTATAAACGTCATAGTTTTTAGAGGTGACGTAATAGGTGCCTGCTGACGAACAATTCACAAGAATGTACAGTCATGGACACAATAAATGGGCCAACTCGTGAAGGTGGAAATATGTCCAAGTCCCGCATCAGGTATACTCGGCAGGCAGGCCTTCGTGCAGGCGACATATGAGGGCATGGCGTCACGAAATGGAAAGCGAAGGCTATTCACGAAAAGAACACAAATCACAACATGAAATTGCGGTTAACGAAAGCTTAGCTGCCTTCAGTAGAGAATAACCGTCGTTAATATTTCATGTTAATAAGTAGGCCTAGTGATACATTTTATGGAGTGTAACAATATTGAAGTTGGGCCACAAACATATCAGATTTCAGTGTATTGTTACAAGTTTGAGGAGCACAAACTTTTCAATGTGGGCAATACCCATGAGTTCTTTTGGGATAGAGGTCTTATAATTACAAATAGAAGAGTTAAATTAAGTACTGGATTTAATAGCTCCCAAAGCTATGAAATACACATAACAGTAATCAACTATAACTCTCACAACTCAATTAGTTATGCACACAATTACTACTGTGTCACAGACACGTTAATTAACTTTGACAATTGAAGCACAAGAATATTTACCATTAATTAATTAAAAACTACAAATCACAAAATCCTGTCATATATCCAATCAACAGTTACTCAAATGACAATGTACAACCTTAACAGTCCTAAGGGAGGATGGCTCACCATGTACAGTGCATCACCCAGAGTGCACCACTGTCTTCACTCTTGAAGTCTTCGGTTCGACTCCCGTCGCACACCTCTTATTCACCTGTCGACCCGCAGCAGAAGCCTTCTTGTCTCACCCAGTACTGCTCCGAAGGTATGTGCCTGTAGCCTCGCAGTAGACCCCGACGTCCCCAAGACGTCTTCCTGACATCACCAAGATGTCCACACCAGCCTCTCTGCACAAGCTTAGCACCTCCTCCGAGCAGGACCAACGGCGAACTCCCGAAGCACTTCTTC
>PNEQ01100419.1:0-16395 GCA_003012365.1 Medauroidea extradentata | reverse complement strand
GTAATGAAACCGTTGATTAAACTTGATTTTGCAGAAAGCAGCGAAAATAAGAACGACTGTGTCTTTGATAATGCGTGAAAATAATGTTGATATGTGTAATACTCTTATTGCTAGAGCGATAGTAATATTAGCCTTGATTTATATGGGGTTAATGCGGGTTGCATACATGCGCCTGAAACACTGACACGGCCTCTTAAGTGGGTGGCAGTGCGTTTGTGTGAGAGAGGCACGGCGCCAAGGGCGATGTTGACCGGCTCATCTGGCGCGGTATCGCCTCTACCGCAAGTGGTATCGCAGATCACTCGCCTCACTGCCACTTTCAGTTGATGGAACGTTTTAACCTAAGTCCATTGCATGTTCCTAGAGTAGTTTTTCACATATAACAGGTTGAAAAGGCCGTCTTTAGCCCTTTAGAGGAGCGCCGAAATTATTTTTCTAATCGACGTGATGCTTTGAAACATCTCTTCAGTCATTGCTTGAAGTGTTATTTTCTTTTCGTACATAGACACATTGGGCATATGTGGAATAGTTTCTTTGAAGAAAACGTACTTACGACACGCTGCAACGCAATTTAAGCGCGTGGTAGGCGAGGCCGGAATATGGAAAGGCACGATGTCCAGCGAATAACATCCACAAAGCTCTGCGTGAGACGTTTTGGGATAAAAAAAATATATATTTTCAAACCAAAACACCAGTACTTTTTTAATTCGGTTATTATAGAAGCCTGGATATTATCACATTAAAAACTACAAAAATTTAAGTTTTCCATTTTTATGGATGTTGCGGCTTCCCGCAAGTCCTTATTTTTCTAACAACACTTTTTAATATTTTTCTCAAAAGCAAAGCATACTACCGCCTAGTACTGTACAAACAGACGTCCACTATTAAAATATCTACTCAGAAAAAAAGTCACGTTAATTATGACGAGTAGTTCAGATTTTATCGACAGTAGAGTATTCCAGTCGTTCGCTTGACGTCTTGTTTTTACATACCCGTTAAGGGTATTCAAGTACGATAAAATCATTATTTTATATTTGTATGAAATATTGTTAGTTTTGTAGACAATACTTGTGAGTACAGTTTCCTCTTACGAAACAATTTTAACTGGCGTTGTTTTCTCATAGTGGAGCGTCAAAGTCAAAATTTGCTTGTCACACTGTCATTCAAATAGTGAAAACCAATAGACTTACTTAAACCAAATAAATTACTGTGACCTTACATAGCATGAGCTATGCAATAAAACATTAAAAAACACAAAGTAATATTTTGAATTTAAAAAAAATCGCAAATGTACAGAAAAAAAGTTACAAAATCAGAATTTTTTCAAATACAAAAAAAAAAAAAAAACCTTTAGCGGGATTTTTCGAAATGTTTTATTACGTAGTCCACGGCATGTTATTTCACTGTGAATAATTTAACGTACGTAAGTCAATTGGTTTTCACTATTTGCATGGCAACACAACCTGCAAATTTTGACTTTGACGCGCCGTTATGAGAAAACTATGCAAGCTAAAATTGTTCCGTAAGAGGAAACTGCACTCACAAGTGTCACCTATAAAACTAACATTATTTCATATAAATATACAATTATGACTTCATCCTACTCGAACACTCTTAAGAGGTCGTCCTACAACTTTATTTTTGGATAGCACGAAGCAAAGGCCAACGCACACATCTCGTATAGCACTTGACGAATTTAGATGGCATTTCCGGAGTTAGCAGGCGAATAAAGCCGCCTGGAGTCATTCTGAGGGCCACCAAAATAATGTTTCTACCTTGCGTGTTGAATTTTAAAATTATAAAACTGTACTTCCAAGTGTTTTCTGTTCATAGATAAACGTAATAGAAGTTGAACGCAGGGGCGTTATTTGGGGCTACAGGAGGGGCAAATGCCCCCCCCCCCTGGATTTAGAATTTTGTGTGTATAAATATATTTTTTGTATTTTTAAATGTAAATAATGCTAACTTAAGGACATAAAACTGAAGTTGTATTATTAAAGTATCTAATTTATACATGCTTAATTAATAAAAAAGACGCAATAAGGTCATTGTCGCCAGAAAACAAAATCTTGCCCCCCCCCCCTGGAAAAACCTGAAATGACGCCCCTGGTTGAACGGTTTCGCGTGGAAAATAATACGCGTGATCACGTGATCACGTAGGCACGGCAGAAGCGACACGACCGTTGCGACACTAAAAATAAAACATGTCCGCTAATTGGCGCCGAGCTTTACGTGACGTCAGCGCGATGCCAATTCCGAACAGAAATTATAAATATTTTATTCTACTTGGTATTTACTTCTGCGACCAAATGATGGAGAAACTGGTGAGTTGGTAGTAAATTGCATTTATTTATTTTAAAAGAGAGCTTTTGCTGGATAACATAAGCAAATCATAACCTCTTTAAGCAACGGCGTGTTTGAGCGTTTACTTCCACTATTCTGAATGCCAGTGGGTGTTTAAAAAATATTACAAATAAACGAAAAAAAAAATCTGAAATACTGTAAGCATCTGTGACCGTCGTACTATGGATCAGCAAGGTTAGTACGTGGCGGCAATTAACTATTTACATGCAGCATTCTTTTATTACTTGTCGCGCGGCAGCCAAACGAGAGTTCGCAATAACGAGAATATCAGTGTCGCATCACGTTCGTCGTGTCGCTTCTGCCCTACCTATGTGATTCCAGCATGTTACATTGTAAAACCGTCCATGCGCCAGGTACCCACTACGCTTCATGCTAGGTACGTAGTTTGTTCACATTCATGCAAACAACTCTAAACCTGTTCAACCGAATGCTATGCTGCGATGGCCAATTGCTTCTACATTTGTGTAAAGCTGTGTAAAATCGTCTCTAATGATCTTGCTGTGAACGAGAGGTTAAGGCCAGTCAAATAATAACTACGTGTAGTCCTGGATATAATTTGCACTGTCAACAAGTCAATGAACACACGCTAAAAGTTACAAAAATATAAAATAAACTTTACTTGTTTTAGTATTGATTAAAATACATAACATCTATTTACATAATTTTCAGCCATTTCCTAAGTACTGTACAAACAATTAGGTTGCTTAGTGTTTTATAACGTTCAGCATGCATCCTGCAACACATAATTTAAATGTAAATTATTTCAGTAGGCTTAGGTCTGTTGGTTTTAGCCGAATGTATGCTATTCTATTTACTGTGAAAGACTGGTTTGGTTGCTGAGCAACAAAAAATAAATAAATTGCGTGTACGTAGTTCCTGACCAGTATATGCTAACCTCTTGTAATACAGCCATTGATGCTTCATTATTTCTCCGTTTATTTGTAGTATATTTTTAATGTCCACTGACACATCCACGTGTAAAACACAAATACAATTTTACACAAAGGGTCGTGATTTGCTTATAATAACAAACAAAATTCCCTTGTAAAATAAATAACTGCTATTTTATATTAACTTACCAGTTTCACCAACATTTGAGCAAAAAATAAAGTTGTTTATTACAACTTTGTCGCGTCCACGACGCAAATAGAATATTAAATTCCCCCTATTCGAAAATCGCGTCGGAATCACGATTTTTGTTAAGATAACGTCACAGAAACCTCGAAGCTGATTGGCTGACAAGGTAAGTAATTTATTCGCGTCGCACCCGGCGTGATATTGATATTCCAGCATCAAACTACGCCGCTGTCGTTTACAATTTCTATACGTTTATTAGAAACATCGCTTTCAGGCTTCTCAAAATGGCTAACAGAGGCTTTTTCAGATTGCCGTTATCTGGAAAACGGTAACAGGATTAGAAATACACGCACAGATGAAACTTAACGCATATTACTCACAAATGAAATGATACGATCGCCCGATGTCCCACAACAACAATAATTAAGAGTGCGTAGTAAGTAAATAAATGCTGAAAACATCAATTGATTTCTACGTTTTTTTTTTTCGAAGCCAATTTGGATACAATACTCAATGACAATCCTAGATAATGGTATTTTTGCCAACTTCGTGAGTAAATATTTATCCAAAATTACTTATTGGTAACGCGTGATCTCTTGCGCCGCAGTTGAATGCACTAGAGTCCAGTGTCAGAGATTGTGCTTCAGAAGTTCGTAACACTGGAAAATATATTGTTTAAAACGTTGGCTAAAACTATTGTCTAGGATTGCTATTGTTTAATTTTCGCAAATTGGCTTCAAGAAACCTACAGTTATAGATTAATGCTTTTAGCGTTAAATTGTGTACCACGCCCTCTTAAGCCCATAACGTACGCCACTATCAAATTTGTTCCTGCCGCTCTCAAACACATTCTCTCTAGGGAACTACCTTGCTCTCTATAAACGTCCCAGTGATTGGTTGAACGTAACATGACACGAGTACGGGGAGCGACAGGCTACGGTAACTGCAGGAATCTAGAAGTCTTGAAGCGCCAAGAAACATGGCATATAGGCTGTTCACTATAAACCGAACACTCAGCAGAACTTGCAATTAATTAAAAGTACGTATTATTGGTAGGGCCACGATTTTGTCGCGAAAAGATTTTTGCCCCACTTTGTTTCAGTGGCTCACGTGCACATCGGCAGTTCTGTTTCAAGGTTATTGGCAGCTTGTCTATGTTCAGACACGTTTCTCATTTGACTGCACCAATCAGAATAAGATTATTGTGAGTCTGTACGTCTATAATTTGCCAAGGCTAGTGAGAGTAAAATCATCCAACCACAAACGATGTAGCAGAGCTGCAGGTGTGCACATGACGCATCGAAACCAAATGTTGCACAAATCTTTTCGCTATAAAATCGCGGCTCTAATTATTGGGCAAATATATGATAACTTTTGAGAGTGTTGACACATTTACACGGTTTATAGGTACATGGAAATGTTCATATTAAAAATAGTAAAGATAACAGTAAAATGGCTGAAAGAAATCTTGATGCAGTGCTCAGTTTATCGTGAATGGCGTCTAGACGTGCGTACATCGGGAGAAAGACGAGAGAAGTAGCAGGTGAAAGTAGAGGAGCAAGTTAACATCCGCCAGAGACTTGAGAGAAAGCACACGAGCATGGCGCAAGACAGGCTGCAAGAGAGACATTTTCCTGAAGCAGTGGACAACATTACAGAAATGAAATAAAAATGTAAACTATACAGGCAAGAAACAATGGAACCATGAATAAAACTATAACTTTGGACGGAAATATACTTTGATGGGAACACAATTTTGTTAACTAGAAAACGGGTTAAAACACGTAAACGCTTATTAAAGAAAACACCAGGGAACAGGGCAGGCACGTGAAATCAGCGGACAGCTGTATCCTTTCCTCAGGATTTCGGCCCTCGCTGCCAGCAATGAAGCGCGGCTTGGAGTGTTCATCTATAGGGTCTACTGCCCCCTACAATCCCCTTGGGCTGGAAAAAAATGAGTTTCCCAAAATTATTTTTTTTCTCGAAAAATCGTTTGTAGAACAGCGAGAGGGTGTTAAAATGTACACATACACAAAATGTTAACATCTTACATAGTAAAATGTAGGAGGTACGACTGAAGAAGGGAAATCTTGTAGTCCCAACATCAAAACCTTCAGGTCAGATTTTTCAAAATCCGGAGAAATTGTTTGGAGATACTCGTGACGGGCACCTGATAACAAATCTCACGACCCTACTCCAAAAAAAAAAAAAACTATAACTGGGCAAACGTAAGTATTAAAAGCTGGATAAAGAATTGACAAAAAACGTTTTAAAATCCTTCCGAGAACTTAAAACAGGTGTACTTATTCCATACTCTCTACCTTAAAATATGTGGGAGACGCGCCACTAGCAAAAAACACGAGGTCCCAATTTTATAAGAAAAACCCGAAGTCCTGACATTGAATCCTTCTGGTCTGCACTTTTTTCAAAATCCGGGAAATACGTCCCGAGATATTCGCAAGAGGTACCGGCTTACCTACATTCAATAACCTGGAAGTTATGCATGGAGAAAGGCCAAGACGGTCTCCAGTCACCAAGGGGAAAAAAACTCATGTAAGCCTATCTCATCCCAGTGGAATAGGTCGATGGTGTGTTTAAGGTGATCAGCAGAACAAGAATAGAAGAGGTGCAGGAAAGTTCTTATACATACCTTGACATAGTAGGTGACACCGTTCTTCAGCGTGAATTATTACATTTTAGAAGTCAGTTGGTTTTCCTTTTTACTATAAAACTGATTTACGTAAATTTGGACTTTGACATGCCACTATACAAAAACTATGAAAGCTAAAATATTTTAATTATAGTAAAAAATAGTTGCAATGCGTGTATACAAAGCAAACCATATCTTGTACAAATATACAAATTATTAAAATATGTAAAATTTTCATTTCACACACCTTAGAAAGTTCCTTGAGGGGGGAGGGGGCTCCTTAAAGAACTTTCTAAGGTGTGTGAACATTTGGACTTAAAGAAAATATTTATCATGAAGGGCGGAAAACATGGTAGGTTCAATGAATGAACATCTGCCATACGTACTTAAATATAATCATATAGTATGCATTATTATGTCTTGATTAGGCCTGGAGGTCTCCGCAACACTACGAGAGTTCTCCTTGCTTCTGATCACGAGACGGGGTGGCAGCCAATCCCCCACCTGGAGCACCAGAGATGAATGAGGAATGCTATGAAATGAGACACTACAGATAGAGCAGTGATGGAATACAAGGGTGGGGGAAATGAGAGCACCCTGAGAAAACTCAGAGGCCAAAGGCCACGTCTGCCGTGTTTCTCACATGCAAAAAATCCTCGCAGGGGATCAAGCACACATTGTCTAAGCTGGGGAGTGAGTGGTTTGTCACTCAGCTGTCGCCATCCCTTACTGATACAATGAGAGAAAATATTTTTCTGTTTTACTTTTCTTGCTCCTTTTACATGCCCTCGAACAGCACAAGGTCTATGCAGATATAAATGAGAGAAAGGAGGTAGGAGTCGACCAGGGCCTGGTTTAGGGCATAAGTCCAGCATCACCTGCAGCAATTTTGGAAAACCCTGGAAACCTAAAAAGATGGCCGGATCCAGGGATCAAACCTGGGTACTCCTGAATGTAGGATGAGTGTTTTACCACTGCTTCAACTTGCTCTGTTATAACTATAAAGGAAACAATTTGGCCAATGTTGGGAAGACTGTCGATTTAGATTTGTTCTACGTTCAGTTATTTTCTTTCACAAAGTATGATAAGTTAGTTTTGTTTAGAATACATACTACAATTTTCCACATTTCTCTTAATGGCCAGGATATAATTATGCTACAACTAAACCATTTAAAAATTTAGTGAAGTTTTAAACATTGGGTTGACATACATGCTTATTTCAATCAAAGTATGGCAAACTGCAAGTTTAAATTATTTAAACAGTAAGATTACCACATGTAACTTTCTGGTTCATTTAAAATGTTACTTGTCTCCCACACTGGTGTCAAAAACTGTTCAATTGTGTGCAACAATAAACAAAAACTAAAATAGACTCACTTTATCAAAGCTAAATTTCAAGAATAATCATTACAGTCATTTATATAGACGTGTGCAGTGTTTGAATGAGGTATCAATTACTGGCACACTTAACTGTCATAGACAAGTACGAACATGTTTCATGTGTATATGCAGGAGAAATTAAAGTATTATTCAAAGCAAATGGCTAACGTCATTAAGGATATGCAACATCAAAGTTCGGTTGCAGGTGCTGGCAGAAAATATTTTGTTCCGCAAGTTACCTTTCTCTGGATGTGTTCAGTAAAGTGTCTAAGAGTGGACAACTGGACCACCTTGTGTATTGCCTGCTGCAGAAGAACACACACTTGTAGACTTGATACTATTCTTTGCATCAAAGAGCAGTTTCTTGACAGTATTCAGAAAAAAAAAACTGCAAGCGTTAGTCACGGCGAATCTTGATTCTTAGGAAATATGAACCAAGAAACAACAATTTAAATATTTTGCTCGGTACTTCAGATCCTACTTCTCAGATTACACTCAACTCTACAACACATAACCCTGTACAAGTTAAAACTGATAATACATACAGAACATGCTCAAAACATTGAAATCTAATTGAAGCCTAACTTATTACTTAACAGTCAAGAAGATGTCTGTGTCAACACCCACAGAAAATGAAAGCATGCATCACCCTGAAATTATTTTGACTCCACATACAGAACATAAGAAGTTGCTATAGAAAAAGATATTTCAAGAAATATGTGAAGAAGATGGTTTTCCTAAATGGTATTAGATTTCTAAAAGATTTAACTAAAGATGATAGCATTGTTGTTGCTAAGATTACTTCTTGAGAAGAGAACTTATAGGTTTATTATTCAGTTTTGGTTTACAAGGTATCAAGTTACATCTAAGCATGGAAGAGGTTATTAAGAGAGTTATTAATTTTTTTTTAAATTTAACCTCCAGGTTTGGCCTGATCCTACATATGTGTATGTTGAGTGTATTCCTATAGTATATACAGCGTAAGTTTGCCTGATTTCAACAATTAATTTCTGAGAAAGATGCACAACTATTGCGTTGACCTTTCAATCATCCTGATTTACTAGAAAAACAGGTTGTCTGCAGTCGTGTTTGCAGATACACTTCTTGGAAGAAAAATGTCAAAATCAGGCAAACTTGTACCGTACAGACCATACACGACATACTCTGATGTTTAAAATAAAAGTTTTGCCATAATATAATCTATGCAATCCAGTACAGCAGTTGACTTCCATCTATGTTGGCTGCAATGACAATAAATTTGCAGCGAAAAAAATATCTCTTTAGTGCTCAGTTCAAGTTTTGGTTCTTTTGCCTGCAGGATTTCTGGGTAATATAATAAAGTAATACTTCCCCACTCAGACTAACTATGTGGTATTTTAGCAACAAATTCAAAACATGAAAATGACCAATCAACGCACCTAGAAAGAGCTCTTCTTATTCAAAAATTGTTTAGTGAAATAAACACTTCTCTAGCAATAGATGTATGTTGCTTTTACTTTTCACTTGAAAAATATTTCACGTCTGGAGTAAGCTAACATTTTATACAAAGATGTACACTTGAAGATTTTATACAAAGATGTACACTTGAAGATTCTGAAAAATTAAATGCAACCTATTGTTACATTGGCATTTCTTGTGTTCAGAAAATATAATGGTGTGGGAGGAAATCTTGGAACACATGTGGCAAAATGTAAAATCTGCTTTTTTTAACATGTTGTACACCAATTATGAAGTGTACTCAATCAGTACTTTCAGTAGATAATTTAAAATAACTACATGCAGCAAAAATTCTAAGTCACAGTGCAAAGTTACAAGAATGCTGAAGTCTAGGCCATTTCACACAATCAGCAAAGTAGGCCCACATAGTGTCTACACTAGTTACAAGTACACAGTGACTACATTGCGGATAAACACAAAGTGACGTGGAATGTTTTCAAAAGAGAATGACTTAAATCAAATGTTAATTTCTTAGCTGTTGAAGAATGGGAGCCATACGCCATTGTGCAAGGATTAATGAAGAAGTTACTGGTGTAACGCCACTGTGTCTATCATTGTCCAGGTCAATGTGACATTTAAATCGGAAAAGGTAATTGTATACAACTTTGTTGGACATGTTGTTACTGAATTACATAGAAGAAATGAGCAAGTAAAATTGGAAATAAATATTAAGTTATGTATAGCCAAAAAACATTATGTGAAAGATGTGCTGACAAATCACATCAATATCACTAACTGCATTTGTGCTAAAAGAAACTTTACAAAATACGAAAACTACTACTCTATCCGACAATCCCAATTTCATTTTCAGTTAGCTTTCAAACAGTAGGCCTACAGTCAAAATTATAATGGGATAGCACTGTAGAGTGCATAAGTGAGGTGGAGATACGTGCAACCTCCCTCCCTTTCATACCACCTCTACTCCCGGCACCCCCTCCTCATCCGCCCACCCAGCTCCAGCGACATGGGCTGCTCCTGCCTGTCTTATCACTGATGTCATGAGCCATCAATGGCGCATACCAACCACTCATCCTTGACCGGCACGCACCTGGGTCATGACTGAAAGAACCTTCCACCTTACCTCACAAGCACTGTCAGCAAGCTGTAAAAACATTCTAAGTGTCATCGAGGCAGACTATAAATACCAGGTCACAGCCACCAACATCAACGATATTGTGGCATTTTGCCAGTGTGAGTAAGTAGCAGACCTTGCTGGAAAGGCACAGTGACGAGCGATGTAGGATTGGCACATCAAGAAAATACAAAGTGTTGAGTGCGGATGGCTTTGAAACTGTTGGAATGTGGTCGGAAAGTATATTCACAACTGTGAGACAGACTAACAGGTTAGATCATTACAAAGCGAGACATTTCTGTAAATAAACTTACATAATTGGAGGACTGTTTTAAGAGATGAGAAACAGGCATTTATTTACAGTACACACAATTAATTGTAAATAATATTTGTAAATATATTGGGCTACTGAGTTTAAAAAAAAATTGCAGAGAAGTGCTGTCTAGTTGCTGCAGAATAATTTATAAGGTTCATAATTAATAACAAAGTTTTATTTAATTCTTTAATTAAATTAACAAATCCATCATCCCAAATGAACCTAGTTACACCTAGAACAGTCAATTTGTAAGAATTTTTTTCCTAAGTATGATGATGGGTGATAATGACTAAGGTTAAAGGAAATGGGAAAAACATTTTACAGTAGAGAAGAACCTAAAACTCAGTAGCTGTTTAAATATCAAAAACCCCACTGGTAAATATCCATATACAGTACATGTAAATCATTACAATTAAATTAAATTGTGTACGTATGGAAAATGCTAAAATTGAAAGTGGCACGAGTTATAAGGACAACACAAATTGCAATATTAGTGTGTTACAATGTTCAGTCCATTAGAAATAAAGCTTCTGAAGTGATTTTATATTCAATTCATAAAGGTATTGTACCACAAATGTAATGTTCTATTGAGCACTGGTTAAACAAGATGGTGTACAAAAGATTTGATGTCTAATTATAAAATCATTAGTAGTTTTTGTACATCTGTTTATAGATGTAGCTCTATAATGGTTAAACAAGAATTATTAATATTTGCTAAAGAACTAGATAATTTAACAACTATTAATGAAGAAGGTTTTTATGAGTGTGCTGCAATTTAATAGAACTTTAATGATATATGTGTAAAAATTATCTCTATATATAAGCCTCCCAGTGGTAGTTTAAAATATTTTCTTTGAAAAATGTCATCTCACATTGAAAACAATATTTAAAAATTATCTTTAAAAAAAAAGGTGGTAATTGTATGGTGCAACCTAAACATAGACTTCAATACTAATTCAAAAGAAAAACTACACTTAGGCCTAATTCAAATAATGAAAATGTTTGATATTGAAAACAACATAGAAATTAGTACATACTATCAATATGTACTAACACTACAAAAACCGTAGTAGATTATGTGCTTAGCAGCCCAACTTTACATACAGAAAATTATGTAATTGATCCAAGTCTTTCTATTCACTGTGCACAATTATTTACAATTGGACTGAGCTATATTCTTTAAAAAAATTACAAGTGTAGTTAGGAATTTTAAAATAGATAATTTCCAATTATTTAACTGTCTGTGGAACCCTGGGTGAATATTAATGAATCAAATTATGTAAATTCTAATTAAATAACTTCTTAAACAAGTTATATTCTACTTTGAGGAATCTTTCCCCGCATCTATGAAAACATTTGCAGGAAAACTCTAATTGTATAAAGAATAGACATGATTGTATAAAATAAGACATAACTGAATGAAGCAAAAAATTAAAAGAAATTCATAAAATTTCTAAACAAGAAATAAATCCACAATTTCAAGGATATTATTTAACTTACAAGAAATATCACTAAGAAGCTGTTAAATTGGCTATAAAAGAATATAGCAATAAAAAATTTAGCAAAATGTGAAAAACCCTACAGAAGTGTGGAAATTTATCAATAAACAAATGGGAGGAAATTATACAAAAAAATCCTCATAAAATGACAATATTAAATAATGGAAATGTTATGAAAACAGAAACAGCAAATTTTTTAATAACTATTTTATGCATATGAGCATGAATTTAAATATGGTTGACAATAGAAAAATAATACCAATATCTCAAAAATTATATTCATAGTAGGTTACAGGTTACAAAATCTAAATTTGTATTACATCTAACACATGATAAAAAGGTTTAAGACATTATAATAAAATAAAAAGGTCTTTCGATATTTATGGTCTTACTAAAATGATCATAAAATCTAGTATAAATAATGTAGTTAAACCTCTTACATTTATGATAAACCAATCATTCAAACTATGTTGCTTCCCAGAAAGGAAAACTAACACTAATTTTACCAGTATATAAAAAAGGAAATTAATAATTAGTAGAAAACTAAAGACCAATAAGTTTATTGCCTGTATATTTTAAATATAAAAGATTAATATATAATAGATTATTAAAATATCTAGAAAATAGTAATTTATTCTGTAATGAACAAAGTGGATTTCGAAAGCACAAGTCTACTATGACAGCTACAGTTCAGCAAACAAAAACAGTATTGGAAGCCGTAGATAAAGGGAAATACACATACCGGTATGGCATATTTTGTGACCTGACCAAAATTTTTGGTATGGTAAATCAAGAAGTATTATTAGCTAAATTAGAACATTTTGGTATAAGAGGAAATGAACATAAATTATTTCAATCATATCTGTCAAATAGGAAGCAAAGAATAGGCATTAGTGATGAAAAAGGAGGTATTCTTCAAGATGGAAGACAGTTAGTGATGGTGTCCCACAGGGGAGAATATTGGGCCCTCTATTGCTCTTTATTTATTTTAACGATCTGCCTACAGTAACTTACGATGACCAGTTAATATTTGCCGATGACACAAGCATTACTATAAGTGATGAGAATAAGGATAATCTTAAAGCAAAACTCTATTAAAAATACTTGACAGTTGGTTTCAGACAATCTGTTTCTAAATATAGCCTATTATAACACACTATTTATTCCATTTAATAAACATAGAGATTTACCTTTACTTAGTATTTATAAAAAATAATGTTGTAAAAGTTGATGTCACATTTTTAGGATTGTATATTCATAGAAAGTTATCATGGGTCTAACACATCAATAACCTAGCAACTAAGCTGGCATCAATATGCCTTTTATTAAGAGCACTACAAGAACTGGTTAGTAATACAGATAAGAATTGCATGTTATGCTTTTTTACATTCTACAATGAAATATGGAATACAGTTTTGGGGAAACCAAACAATGCAAAAAAAATTTATTTTACAAAAAAACAGTACTTACAATAACAGCTAAAACTACAAGGTTATCATCATGTCAAAAATTATTTAAAATTCATAAGATTGAAATTTATTATAATGTGTATATTATAAACATTTCGAAATTGCTTTAAAAAAATAAAAATTATTATATGCCCAATAACGATGTTCATCAGTATTCGAACAGAAATTGTTATAAACTAAAAAACGTGCAACATAATATCTCTGCACATACAAAGGGCACGTGTAACACAGGTATACACTTTTAAAGTAAACTACCTTAACAAATAACAGAACAGAAAATTAATCTATTTACAAAATCCATTAATTTACCTATTGCTTAAGTCGCAATGTTTTTATAATCTACAAGAAATTGATGAATACATGGCAAATATAAGGTAAACTAACTATGTATAAGTAATTGGGACTAAATTTTATTTGCATGAATGCTGAATGAGTGATAACAGTATTTATTTCTTTATTTAGTAGGCCTACTAAATTTTATACCGTATCTATTTTAATTTATATTTGCATATTTTAATGTTACTTTTATAGTGTTATTATTATGTTAAATGTCGATGCAAAGTGTATGTAATATTGATTTGACATGTTCTATATCCAATAACCCCACAGGATATCCTCATGGTGGGATTAACAGAATGTAAATAAGAAATAAAAATAATAACAAAAAAATTATAATATTGCTTTAAAAAATACAAAATATGCTTGGGAAATTAAGACAACCAACAATGATTCATTACTTTCATCATTAGCTTGTTCGACACTCAAAATTTTTTTTAAAATCAATTTTAAGCAACACTGCAATAATATTCTCAAGAAGAATCCTTTGTTAGTTCAAATCCTGCACATATTTAAATCACAAATGTTGTGTCTATCACACATAATTAACATCAGTAACAATTTCAATTAAAATATTTGCAATAAATACCTAACTGTGTTCTATTAATAGTTATAGTTTTCACTTTTTTGTATCAAAAATTACTCAGTTTGCTCTTACTGAATTTTGAAACATACAAATAATATAGTATCATTTCACCATGCCAACTGTTGTGTGGCTCATCTTGTTCCACATGCCAACATACTAGGCCATACTTCCAACTGACAAAACTGTGTATATTGCATGTCATTATGATAGCACACTAGTTATAAAAAATATATTGTATCAAAATGTTGTACACTGTAACAGAAAGCTGTAAAAATTGAATTAAAATTTTTTAACTAATATTGTTCTATTGTAATATTAGTGTATTTCAGTACTCACTTGCAAATTTCAAGCCATGACCACTTAAAGCGATTACAAAGTTCTGGTTTGAAAAAACCTAGTTTGGTACCTTATGCTGGAAAAAGTAGACAAAACTAGTAACAATACGTGTCCAAAAACACTTTCTACAAAAGGGATTATGAGACAGCTTTTGTGATACAGTACTTCTATAACACTGTGACGTACTTCACCACAGCCATTAATAAATACGAAAAACTAATAGATCTTGACGACAAAAAATGGGCAATGAAATTTGTTGCTATCTGCCCTAAGCGTTTGACTGCATTACTCTTGATGTGCTTATAGATTAACTAAAAATTTTTGGCATAAAAAAATTAGTAATCTTATGCATTTGTATGTATCAAACAGACAGCAAAAAGTTTGTATAAAAAAAACATTTCTACATACTCTGAACCAGGCAAAATAAAGCACAGAGTAGCCCAAGGTACAATTCTCAGAGCATTGACTTTCTAATTTATATAAATTACTTACCTAGCTGCCTTAATACAAGTACTACAGTACTACAATTATTTTTGCAGATGATAATAGAACATTAGTTTCAGGCAAGCCAAAGGAAAAATTACAGCAATTAGAAAATATCACATCCAGTAGCTTAAATTAATGGTTGAAAGCCAACTTATTAAATTTTAACATGAAAGAGCATTGATCATTCAGTTTGTTACTAAAATCAACAAGAAATTTGAGTCAAGCATAAGCTATGGCACAGAGGAAGTCCATGAGGCAAAAAATACTAAATGCCTTTGGTTTCAAGTAGATACTAATCTTAACTGGAAATTACGTGTACAGTACAATAAATTTTGTCAAAACTGAGTACTGCTTTTTTTTTCGTAACACACTATCAGGGTGGCTACAAACTGCTGGGAATATAATTCCCTGACTTTTCCCACCCAAATTGAAAATTTTCCCTGACCTAATAAATATTTTTAAACCCAATTTTTTATGCTTTATAAAAGAAATCATTTTTTCTTTGTCCAATTCAATGCACTTTGAACATAGTACAATTTTTAATGTACTACTAATATAACATTTGTGTTGTTTCTAAACCATTTTTGTAACAGGGAAAGTTAAAAACCAAATAAATATTATGGATATATGTCACAGCAGCAAACTGTGAATCAAAGAAAACCAGACAATATATGCAGACAAACAGAAAAGTAAACATCCAAAAGCATTCTTTTGCTTGTCTGCATGTATAGTCCGGTTTTGTTTGACTAACCATTTGCTGCAATTATGTATGACCAAAATACTTCTACGATCTGTAATATTTGCATGAAAAATTACATGCCTCAGAAAACACTGATTGCATAGTAAACACACCAACAACATAATTTGTGTGCTCTATTTTTGCAAGTTTATTAAGTATGCCTATTATAATACAAAAATTAGAACTGACAGTTACAACTCTTAAGTACATTTTGACTGTAAAAAATTTACAGTAATACCTACTTATGGCTTCTCACAATTGACAAATTAAAAGGCCTACTACATGAATAAAATATCTGTTTAAAAACTTCTTACTTCAGGAGAAACAGATTCATTACATAGCCTAGTTTACACAATATAAACAATATACTTTACGTACTCTAATCCTGTATGTTGAAATAAAATAATTAAATCAAAATTACAACAGACAGTTGCAACTAAAGTAATTCATTTAAATTGATGTCAAAAATTCAGAGTAATACAATTGTTACATTGGGAAATTAAATTTACAATTTCATGTAGTACACAATTAAATTATGTGTGGAGAAAATTCTCATCCCATAATAAACATATTTAATGATTACATACT
>PNEQ01100418.1:0-16395 GCA_003012365.1 Medauroidea extradentata | reverse complement strand
ATCCATGTTGGTATATTTTATATCATTCAGTAAATATTCATATAAATTTCTCATAGAAAATACTGCTGTTCAGCAAATTTCAAGTTTAATCACCAGAGATGTTCTTAACATTATCTAAGCAAGTAAATAATTCTACACAAAATTTAAATGTTGCAGTATGTTTACTAATTTTTGAGTTTTTCATCACATTGCTTTCGTTAGCATTCTTTTCTGTGTGTTCTAAAACCCTAGGATAACTCATCCCCCTACAGCCCTTGAGCAAACATTTCTGTTATCAAAATATACACTACAGGAAAGTAGGCTGATTAGTTCTGTATAGATCTACTTGTTATATATATAGATAATAATGAACTATCTATAGTTAACAACACTACTTCAGTCTGACCTCGAACCCAGAGCTTGTCATATGTCTTCAGTCCAACTAGTCCAGCTTGCGTCACTAATACGGACGCTATAAACATAGAGTTTTTCGTTGTCAATAAATAGGTTTTGTTTCTTCTGACAATTACAGTCCAACCAACCATTCGTAAATCAGAAGAAACCAGCCAGAGCCCACACAGAACACAATGTTTCAGTTATACCTTTCAAATGTCAACGTTTTGTTTGTGTAATGTTCCACGTGCTAGATCACAAGAACATTTGAGACTCGTTTGTTTGAACCGTTCGTAGGGCGGTGTGTTCCAAAATGAGAGAACAACTTCGGAGATGTTACGAGTGAGTTACAGAAATATTTCTTCTCCACTACCTGCAATTCAACCTTGTCTGATGCATATTTTCCAAATAAGTGTGAGATATGTGTGCCGTGCTGTTTAGAAGTATAGCAAACCTAGTGTGTAGGTACATTTTAAGAACGACATACGCATTACCTAACATTTTACAATACAGTGAAGTTAATGAGGAAATTATTATTTGATGAGTTGTTACAAGTTTTTACTCTTGGCGTTGTTAGGTTCGTGTGGGTACCAATACTTATCAGATTAAATCACCATATTAAATTAAATCTTCTTGTTTTACAAAACAGTATTTAGGCCTACATGTACAATTAAGGAACTTAAAATTTTTCCAAATAACTTAAAACTTTCTGTATTACAGTACAGTTTTACACGAACACAATCGCTGGAATAATTTATGTCTGCCTTCCAAGTAAGTTTCAAAATAATGCCATTCCCTAATAAATTTAGGTGCATGAAAAAGAGAAAATTGTTAAATTGTTGAACTGCTCATCGTGCCTGATTTTATTGCTATTTCGGTTACCTACTTACTTAAAGTTACGTGGCTTGACAACAAAAATAGTGCTGCAACAGCATTCATGAAGGGTTTGCGATGATTTTAGAAGTTTATGCGCACTTTCAGCACACCACCTTCAGATTACATAGAATTGTCATGTTAAAATCATTGAGGGAAATAATGAAAATAAAGGGATTTACTTAATAACTTGAGGTACTCATGACTTACAGATTTAATGTCCTTGCGTAGCCAGGATCGATCGGGCAGGAGGTCTTGATAAATTACACAAAAGAATAAAGAAAAATTACTTCATTTATAACAAACAAACAAAAAGAACTGTCCAATAACTAGCTGGTTCCCGCAACTTCATTCACGGGGATTTTCAAATTAAAGTGATAATATTTCTGAAACATAGAGATTTAAAAAGTGCTAAATGGGTAAAATTATGTTAAAGGTAACGTGCGTTTTAGAAATATTTTGAGTTGGAAAATTTTCCCAAAATTTTTTGGGTAGGCTACTTCGTTCTACCTCTGTACCCCGTTTAGCATAATACTTAACCAAAATTATAGTTTATTTTGGTATAAACCTTCATGGGCGCACACACAACTTACCAAATTTTTTTTCTCATAAAATAAAATTTTTTTGGGTAGCCCGTTCTGCCCCATAACTAATTTTGCCACCCCCTCCTATTTTCTTCCAAAAATTTGTGTTTTTTTTCGGCTGAAAACTTCGCGGACGCACGCACAATTAACCAAAGTATTTTGGTTTTTCTCCTTAAGTGTTTTCACGTCCTTAATTAAAGACTTTCGAAACGTCTTGAAGTCATGTGCTATATATTTGTATACGTATATAATTGAAGTAAAAATCATGTCTGTAGCCATTGAGTTCGACCTGTATTTGATTTATTATTACAGTCTATTAATAATAAAAATAATAAAAACTAATGAAAACACATTTCCCTTCTTTTTACTCTTCGGGAGTAGAATTTCGAAAAATCTAAAAACTGCTATTTGGGTATTCACATCAGAATAATTTTGAAGTAGAAAGCAACTCTGTATCCCAAAAGGTTCGATAGATATAAAAAATTAATTAAAAATCAGTTTCAGGTCTTGTCACCCCCTTAGTATTTGAATTTCAAAAATCCCTTGAATTTGGATAATGTGCTCTATTTCTTATACACCCATTGAAGTAAAAGTCACGACGATAAGCGGTCCGGTTCAAGCTATATAGTCTAATCTTACGAAACACTTTTCACCGGTTTTCACAACCTTGAGCGACGAATTTCGCAAAATCCCTTCTTAGTGCTCGCCTACGACCTAAAGGGAACCTACACGAACAATTTCACATATCTAGGTCCAGCGGTTTGGGCCACAGTTCGATATGTGAGTCAGTCAATCAGTCAGGGTTCTCTTGTACATAGAGATAGCACAAAACTAATCTGAGAACAATTAAACACTCTTTGGATCGACATTTACAATAACTGTTAACAGTTAATATTTCTAACACCTAAAATCCCTGCTGTAAGCGCAGGGTTAATCAAAGCCTGTATCTCGCACACAAATCAGTTCGCAGATTACGTTAGCCAATGTTTCTTCGCTTAAAATGTATCTACCAGAATTATCTCACTATGTACAGAAACGACGTGCTCGTTCATCCCACTCACGCCAGCCCAAACGCGTCCCAACTTATCCGCCGCTATACGCGCTTGCCACACTGTTGCCAATCTGTGTGGCGGTTCCGCGCCGCTCCTTGCCGTCGCTGTCATATTCGTCAACATCGTATTTGCTGCAAAGTCCGCCACTAATGCCCACAGACTCAACGCTACAACAACACTCTCGATGGATTACCTGACGAGCCTCCATATCCCGCCTTGTCGGTTGCTGCAGGCTGTATTCATACGCGACAGTAACTTCGCCCAGATCGTTCTCGTTGCACGGGGATGATGCCAACTTACCAGGCACGAAGTTTCCAGATGCTGGAAAACCTTCGATGATGTCCTAGGCGCCTGCTCTTCAAATGCGGCTAAGCAACTGCAGCCACTGCTCGACTACCAGATAGCTCGTGACGTCAGTGGTAAGGAAGAATAAAGCAGTCCCGCCCGTTGACTGGGAGTGCAGATAGACAGGTTAAGGAGTATTGATCCCTACCACCTTGGATTTATCTGTTTCTTCTCGATAACTCATGTTCCAGTCGATGTATTAAAATTTTTGTCACGACAAGGCATAGATACAAACTTAATCGATTTTCTGTAACTGCTGGAACCATAATATATTCGTTATTTTGCAACGGGAAACAGCTGAAAAGGAAAAATTGATTTATTTACGGGAGCAACTACAGAGGCCGCAACATTAACAGAAACAATGCCACATGGATTCCAAAAAGCGAATGAAACAATGACCTATGCCTTGTCAGCGTGAAAAAAGTAAAACAATGTGTATATTCCCTAATTTATAAGAAAAACCGTAAAACCGTTTTGGCAGGGATCAATCCCCCTTAAGGGGGCGCAGCTCGTGTTGCCTGCGCGTGGCCGAGCGCTATCTGTTTACACCGTCCATCCCTTTAGACTGTCTGTCCCGAACATACTCCTTACTTTCTGGTACTTCGTAAAGAGCTGGCCAATCCAGGTGATGAACAACCTTCGGTTTACCTCAAGAGTCACTGAAGCAAATCTTGAAAACCACACCATTAATCCTTTCTGTAATGTTATAAGGGCCTTTCCAGTTTTTCTGAAGTTTGAGACAGTATCCCTTCCAATTTGGGGGTTTTACCACCACACCGATTGTCCTTCTTGAAACATCACTTCTAAATTCTCAAAAGCTGCCGAGAAATGTCATGTTTGCTTTCTATCATCATACGCAGTTAACTAGTATATTTGTGGGTGATTTCCTCTTCTTCCTGTGGTCATGCAAACAGTAGGAGATTTGGGAGGTTGAATTCTATATTAACTTTAACATCTTCGAAAGCATTACCCTTGCATCTTCGGTGAAGTGTTGAATGAGAAGCCAGTCTACATTTCAGCATAATTTCTTTAAGATAATTCTTTGAAAACCGAAATTTTTTTAATATAAAATATATGTAATGATAGAACTTCAGGTGTCACAAATATTTGTAAGTTATTTCTGTTACGACATATAAAACCGCCCAAACTAATTAATCAGAATTTTACTCTGGATATTTCTACAGGAATTCCATCAACGCAAACTTTAAGTCAATTCACAAAGCCTTTCTCTGAACTTTAACTTAACCAGAATTTTAAATATAAAACTCGGGTACTTTAATATGCTAGAACCTTATTAATAGACCTCGTTTTCGTTTAGGCGCAAGCTTGACTTCAAGCAACCGTAACATTGCGTATCTTTCACGATTGGCCCTTGACTTTTTTGACACATCTGCCGAACCAATAACAAAGAAGCAACTAAATGCAGACCTACAGCGATCGGTTAATGATTAGCTGTTATTTGTTTCAGTAAACAGACATTCTTGAAGGATAGTTTGCAGGTCAGCTAACACGCGAATCTTTCGGTCTCTGCTAATTGAATATCAATTGACAACTGTGCAAGAGTAAAAACCATGATTTTATATTTATATGATATAATGTTAATTTTGAAGACGATTCTAGTGATTACAATTTTCTCGTACGGTAAAATTTAAAGATGCCAAATCTACACATAAAAGAATGGAGTAAATCAGAATTCAAATGTCACGGGTGCATAACCAGATATAAACCAACGTGGACTTACTAAATGAAATAATTTACATTGGAGTAGGGTTAGGTATCATTAACTACGTGAGAAAATCAATAAAAATGGCAAACCATAGAATTTTTTGTATTATAAACAACTGAGAATAAACAATATTGTATTTAAAATTAGCGACAATTTTGGTACGTCAGATTGCGGAACATATTTTATATCGATCAAATATTTAGTTTTTAGCAAATAGCAGTCTTATTCCGAATCTGAAAGACTGCTAATTTGTAGCTACGCGAACTGTCGATTCGTTTTACTGTATATATGATGTAACAAGTGCACATCTCCTTCCACGACGCGACGAGCTGCCACGGCGAGGTGTCGAGTTGCACGAAAAGAGCAGATAATTGCGCGATTCTGATCTTCAACGCCCTTGGGCGACCGAGTAAGAAATATGAAGACGGCTAATCATGAAGGCTACCGGCTCAACGTGCTCTGTCGTGTGCATGGAGGTTTGGCGAGACGTGTGTTTATTACATAAAACTATTCCAAGTTTTATTGCCAACGAGACGATTTTAAGAAACCTCACTACCTGCGCTTCAAATACATTGCAGAGAGTTACCGCTATTATTTTTTTTTTTCGACGAAACTATTTAACGCGCATTACACTTGTATATCTACGAAAAGAAAACACACTTTAAGCTATGTCGCTATAGTTTTAAAATTTCGGCACGCTTACTAGAAATATTATTTTTGGATTCTTTAAAATGGCCAAAAATGGCTTTTCCAGACTGCCAAAACTGGAAAAATGACAACTGGATTCGAAAAAAAAAAAAAAACACACAACCATAGGAACAAGTGCCAGACTTTGAACTATGCAGCCCACAAATAAAATAATTACGTCTCCACTGAAAATCCCATAGCAAAAAGGATAACAGTGAAGCAGCAGATTGGCTTGCGCAGAGAGGCGATAATGCATTACATACGCCGGTCGACGGCCACCTTACCGCTCCTGCCTCAAACACACAAACGCAGCCTGTGTAGGGAGGCCCCTTAAGGGGCCCGCCTCGTTGCCATAAAATCACACTGCAGCGTGTTTGAAGAAAAAGTTTTACACCGAAACTAATACACGTGTGTTCACGCCGTTTGTTTACGAAAAGAACACACACTTCAGACGTCTGCCCTTAAGTACTTTCAAGACAACACACGTATTAGAAATCCCCTTTTAGGGCACGTCAATATAGGTCAAAACGGGAATTTTCAGTCTGCTATAGCGGAAAATATACTTGCCGAATACATGTGAAACCACTTAAGGGGAGTGCATTGGACTTTAGTAAAGTTATTTCGTAAATAAAACAATAGGGTCACCACTTAAAGTCCCATAGGAAATTTGTTTTTTTTTTTTTTTCGCGATGACTGCACGCCTTAAGCGTAGAGGCGACGCACCGTTGTATGGCCCATACGACGTCGCCCTTAACACCATACCTCACTCGCACACACACACGTGCCACGAGGCGGGGCCCTTAATAAGCACTTGAATGGCTTTAAGTAATCTGACATCGACTGAACTTCGCCAGTCTCCTACACGGGGAGAGTCGTACACTGTCGGGAATCACTAGGCTCATTTTAAACAGTTTTCTCGGGCCTGTCTTCGCTGTTCGTGGTTGACAAGGCGAGTAAATCCCCCATACTTCCATACCCGTTTCTCCCCGGAGACATCCCAACAAATTCGCTCGAAGACTAAGTGCGCTGCCGCACGCTACGGGAAATCCTCCTGGGAGTTCCTCGACTGTCTTCTGTTTCTCAAACGTCCACGCGGTCATTTGTTTATTTTCCTCTTTGTTAATTCATTACCTCCCGTGCCTTACTTCTTTTTATCTTAATCGCTGCCGCGCGGAATGCACCGCGTCTCCCACGGACCGGATAAATATTCATGCCCGCCCGGGCGATATACACACGTCACCAATCATCTCCCGAAATTGAAATTAAAACTGTGTTACCGTTGCGCTGTCGGAGGACCTCAGCACTGGCCATACGTTAGCTACAAGAGCGGTAAGGAGTGACGCAACTTCTTCTCCGGTGTCTTGGGAGCAACGTTGCCAGACAGACGAACAGAAATTCTGCTTCTCTGTTCAAAGAACTCGCCGGCTGATAAAGATGGCCTAGCCAGCGAAACATTGTCCAACTGCACACCCGCGCAATAATGTTTTCGTCCTTTCATGTCTGTGAAACTATAAAGAAGTATAGGCAGTTCGGAATAAAGTGAGCACTCAAAAAAGCATTGATAAATTTCTATTTTCAGATAATTCGTATCTTTCCGCGAGTAACGGCTAACGACGGGAAATGTTTAACCTCTATGGACACGTCACTTGATGTTTGCGCATGTAAGATAAACTGCGCTGTCGGTAGGAACGTATATAGTTAAAGAAAAAGAGTTTATAAATTATATCAAATTCAATTATGTCAATTTTGGTTGACTTTGATTCAGTAGTGTTGTATTTAAATAGGAAAATACGCGGGACTATGTTGTGTAACTTCATTGCCAACCATACAAGCAGTAATGCAACTATAGTTATCGTTGAATTATATACAGTAATCGCTAGTGATATTTTTCAAAGGTTAAATTTTTATTGCTCACTTTATCCCGAACGACCTATACCAGCCCGTGACCCGTGAGTACCTCAACCTTCTGTCTATTTATTTAATTGGTTAACCTAACACCAAAGCCTTCTTCACATACGATTATTTGCTCTGGTTCGTAGAATTATAACTAAATAGGTACCCCGTTTGGTGTAGGGGTTTGCAGCGTACTCGCCCTCATCAAGGCAATCCGGGTTCGATTCCCTGTGAGTCGTTCCCCGGATCCTCGCATGTGGGATTCGTGCCAGACGATACCGGTGGTAGCCGGGTTTTCTTGGGGATTTCCCGTTCCCCCCACCCCTCTCCTTAAGAAGCCGTTTCACTTCTGCTGTAAAAGTTATCCATACGCGTTTAACAATTTAAGGGTTTGACGAATTATCGGCAATGTCTCTTAATGGAAACATAAAAATTTAATTTTAGGTTCGTTTGTAGGGACTAAACTGGTGTTAGGAGTTAATTTGTCATTATTACGTGGTGAGAGATAACTATTTCTATTACATAACATTTTGTTAAATTTAATTACTTCATAATTATCATTTAATACTTCGAATATGATGCGCTAAATGAAAGGTAATGTTATTACGTTGATCTCTATTAAAATACTAAGTGACACCGGCTCTTGCGAGGTATGGAAAGGTACGATGTCGAGGTGATGACTGGAATATTCAAACGTCAATAAAATGTGAACTACTTATCGAAATGCGATAAGATTTTCTTGCCGAGTAGATATTTCATCAGCGGACGTTAATTTATATAGCACTACGCGGTAGTATGCTTTACTTTCTAGTTAAATATTAAAACCTGTTTTTGGAAAAATAAGGCCTTAAAACAACAAAATCTACAGAAATGGAAAACTGCATTTTTTATGATTTGTAATACGATAGTGTCTAGGCCTCCATAATAGCCAAATTAAAAAAAAAAAAAACACTCATTTTTAATTGAAAATAAATTTGCTCTCCGAAAATCTGTGCGCGAGAGTTTTACGCCTGTTAAATTAATTAATTAATTCGGCGCTAAAAACATCAGTTTATAATTATAGGTTTCTCGAAACCAATTTGCAAAAATAAAAAACAGCAATCCCAGACAATAGTTTTTGCCAACTTTCTGAGCAAAAATGTTTCTCGAGTAACGTATATCTGGAGAACAATCTCTGACGCCGAGATTTCGTACATTTAATTGCGGCGCAAGAGATCACGCTTAACGGATGCATAATTCCGGGTAAATGATTATTTCTAAACTTGGCAAATGCAATTATCAAGGATTGTTGTTTTGTAGTTTTTCCATATTGACATTCAAAAAGTGCATATCACAATTGTAAAACTCAGCGCTTATTTATCTACCACGGCCAATTAAGGGTGTTAAAGTGCGATGCAATCATAATTTTATATTTACATGAAATAGAGTTAGTTTTGCAGGCGATATTTGTGGGTGCAGTTTCCTCTTTAAAAAAAATTAGTTGGCGTAGTTTTCTCATAACGGTGCGCCAAAGTAAAAATTTTCGTGTTCTGCTGCCATGCAAATTGTGAAAACCAATTGAGTGACTTACGTGAAATAATTCACAGTGAAATAACATTATATGGGCTACGTAATAAAACACTTGAAAAAATACCGCGAAGTGTTTTTCTATCTTTAAAAAATTGCTGAATTTACAACTTTTTTCTGTACTTTTGTGATTTTATTTTTAGTTCAAAATGTTACGTTGTGGTTTTTTTTAAATGTTTTATTGCATATTTTGTGGGGTGTAAGTTCACAGTGAATTATTTTGTTTAAGTAAGTCAGTTGGTTTTCACTATTTGCTTGGCAGTGTAACAAGCAAATTTTGACCTTGATACCCAGTTATGAGCTAACTATGAGAGCTAAAATTGTTTCGTAAGAATGAAATTTACTCACAAGTATCGTCTACAAAACTAACTATATTTTATAAAAATATAAAATTATGAATTAATCGCACTTTAACACCCTTAAGGCGTTTCTCCAGCCATCATGGGCTTGCCCTCCATTACTGTACTGTGATCCGAGACACAGCCGTTAACCGGTCGGTTTCCTCAGGATTTTCCCGCTATTAACGTCCCTGTATTCATTCTCTGCTCTAACACTTCGTCATGTCTCCGTAACCAACGATCAAGATCAAACGTCTTCATTAATTTCTGTTTGTACCCAACGAAGCCTAGATGGTAGGCATGGTTAGTGGTAACGTGTTTAATTTTTGCACAAAGTGTACTTAAAATTTTTACACATTATTTAGTTTGAATTATGTTGCTTTAAAACTTATTTTTACGGTAACTGCAAAAATTCATTTTGTATAATTTTTTTTCTAATTGTAATTAAGAAATTCATAATAGTAATTTATTTAGCTACGTGAAATCAAAATCGAAATCGGTCTGGTCGGTCAGAGACGAAGCATAATGAGTATGTTTTCCTGCTGTATTCAGCAGACGTCACTGAACCTGCAATGTCTTATTTAAATAATCAAGACAGTGTACTTTAACTGTTATCTCACCAGTTTGGTTCCGAAGTTCATCTGGAGGCCTTGCAAGCTATTTTCAGCCCAACAAAACAAAGTATTAATATTGCACTTGCTCGGCAATTTTATTCTGGTGATAACCTTGGTCGTACTATCCCACGGCATTGATCACCCCATTTGCCCTCTTCTCAGAATACGTTTACAAAATTATAAAGACCACCTTACATACTGTATTAGTGTTGTGTCATATTCATTTCCCGTATCCTGTGGCTATGCTCGAATTATGCCAAGGTCGTCAAATTGTTTGTGTACATAGTGTGCCATTCATATATATATATATTATATCGTGAGATATGGCGCAACGGAAACACGATAGATTTGTAATTTTATATTCCGAGATCAATTCCCGGCCTCGGCCATTCTGAATTGGAAGGTCCGATGCCATAGTGAACCCATTTCATTTTTTCTTCCTAAAGTGTGAAGTTAATTTCTTTTATCCCAAATTAGACATATTTAAGACTAAATAAACACGATTGAGGAATGTAATAAGAACTTCTTTATGTACATTATTACTGAATTTCATGTTTCATGTCTGAATTGTTAACACATTTTTCCAAATTTAAGAAAAAAGGACACGGTTCAGTATGGCATCAGAACCTCCAATTATGTTTTACATGGATTCCCGAAATTGCCTCAGACGAACGGTGGCATTTTTTCTTGGCACATTTCATGGTCGGATCTTCTCACAATTTCTGGCGTAGTTTCAAGTTACTGTGTAATGACCTCGTTGAGATGCAGAACCCACTTCTTTTACTTCACCTGCTATGTGGCAACGTTGCTTTGGCGTGTTCTTTTCCGTCACGTGGGCGGCGGCTGGTACGATGTGCCCTTTTATCCACGGGAAGAGTTATACCGTACGCCCTCGGGAGCGATATAAAAACACCTCAACGTGGGTACGTAGGCGTCGTGGCTGCGCGCACGGGGATAAAGATTAGCATCGGAGTTGTTTACAAAATGTCGAAGGAGCGCGACACGCGGAGTTCCGCCGCGTTGTCGTTTGTCATGGGGTGTCACAACCAGCGCTAGAAGGGGAAATATCTCGGGAAACCGGGTCGAGCACAGGAAAGACGTTGTTCTGACATTTCTTGAACCGCCCACCCTCTTACAACGAACATGAGATCTACATGACTCCTTGTTGACAAACCTAACCTTACTTGAGCATTCATGTATTTCAGGATATGTATAATTTATTCCATGCCATAAGTGTTCCTCCCCAAGGACTTTAGACATATGTTTCGATGGGGGAAATATCTGAGTAATTGCTTGAGCTAACTACACTTTTCGAGGAAAAAATTTGAAATATTCACGGACAATCTTCACAAACTACAATATGTCATGAACCAGCTCCCCTTCTCTCGTTCACCCTCTCTTCAATACAAGGGGGGCCGCGGTGGCCGAATGGTCAGACCATTCGCCTCCCACCAAGGCTATCCGGGTTAGATTCTCGGCGGATGGTTGGTTGGTGTCCAAATTACTGTACTGTGTAATGTAGTATGCAGTCGTTTGTATTGATGTACCTCTAACCCAGCAGTAAAGAAAGTCTACTTAAGCTAGAAAAAATGTTGCCAATAATAAGGTATGAGCAACCCTAATAAGCATACTTTTCTCAAAAATGGTTCGGATCAACCCTAAAAGTTAAAATCGTTTGCGTATGTCTAAAAAAACTTAAACAAGTTTATTCTCGCGCTATATTCCGTCATGGTGTACCTACAACAATTCAGACATTGGATAAGAAAGTTTATAAATATTAAATAGGCGTTATATCTCTCCCGCAGTTCTTAACTTATCTTCATATAGGAAACATTTTAAATTAATGTATAAATATTACTAAACATAACATGACCCAACATATTTACATTCACGTTACTTTACTTAGTACTAAATGCGTATAAAGTCTGAAGAAACATTGGAAAATATTTATCATATTCTTCATGTGATCAAAAAAAATTTTAAGGACAATTGTTTTTTTCAAAATTTAGTAAGGTGTGAATAAAATATACAAAACTAGAGTGGTTGTATATGGCTCTACGTCCGTATGCAGTTAGGTGATATTATGCATAGTGGATTATTTAGATAACCTCATGTAACAAACTTTTACTGTATAGCCTAACTGTTAACAAAACATGAACAACATACATAAAAGTCATGTCACTTTATTTAAATTATATGTGATCAGTTTTAATGAAATTTTAAGAAATGGTTATTCGTATATCTCGAGTAGTATAAAAATGTTTAAACCTTTACCATTTATATAACTAGAACACAGCGTAAGCTTAACACATAAAATTCAAGATAATTTACTAATTAGCATATAAGTAATTAGTTTAATGACATTCTGAAATTTTTATACAGATAATTAGTGTATTCTTACTATGTTCCTATGGTCGACAATTAGAAAATACTAACAGGGCATGGACAGAATCGTAATACTCAAGTCACCTTGCCTAGTGCTATATGTGTACCAAGAATGAAAATGTTCTGAAAAACAATTCCTTAGATATCTCGTGTGATCAAAATATGTTACATCAGAATCCATGATTAAAAAACAAAGAGCAGAAACAAAAAATACGTCATATAACCTTGATAAGTTGTACTTATATGTGTACCAATTTTGATGGGCTTAAGAAAAACTTTTCTTCTGATATTTCGTATGTCCAGAAAAATGTTCAAATATCCGTCAGTCTAAAAATACAAATTCTAAAAGAAGAAAATACATAAAAGCTGAGACAGCTTTCTAACAATAATATGTGTACCAAGTGTGATGAAATTCGGAAAAATATCTCTTTAGATAAGCCATAACGTGTAAAAATATGTAAATAAACACCGTTATGAAAATATGAACATAAGACGAACGAAAAAACACAAAAGTTTGGGCAACTTATCAAGCGGCGAATATGTACCAAGATTAATATAACTGTAAATAATTTTCCTCAAGTAAGTAAAATTATACTAAAAATATAAAAAGTGACAAGTATGAAAGTAAAATAACCACAGGATTAACATAATACACTGAAGTCAAGCCATCTAACTAATTAGGAAAAATATTTCCTAAAATATGTCATACTATGACAAAATAAGCAAACGGCCACCGTTTTGAAAATATGAAAATAAAAAAATAAAATACACAAAAGTTAAGTCATCTTGCTAAGTAATATACGTGTATGTGATCTTTGAACGATTCTTGCAGTAGTACCTATGTGTGTAGCCAGTTTGATGAATTTCGAAGAAATCGTTCCTTAGGTATGACAAATTATGCTAAATATAAAAATTAGACTAAAGTGAAAAATATGTACGGTAAAGGACGAACGAAATACGCAAAAATAAAGTCAATTTACTAAGTAGTATATGTGTACCAGGATCAATAAACTTCGAGAAAAATTTTCCTTAAGATATTTCATATTATGCTAAAAATGTAAAAATGGCGGCCATTACGATAATATGGTGAACAAAACACATAAAATTCTAATCAGTTTGGTATGCAGTAAACGTGTATATAGTATAATCATATTCTGTAAAAAAAATTCTCAGATGCCATATTATGCTAAAAATAATATAAACATGGCCCTCTTTTCAGATGTATAAAAATATAATTAATGAAATAAACAAATGTCAACTCGACTTAGTATGTTGTATGCGTGTTCAAGTTTGATAATATTCGGAAAAATATTTCCTCAAGTGTAACACAGAACGCTAAACCATAAATATAGCCGCATTGTTGAAAATATGCACAAAATATATAAAATACAAATTACCTTACTAAGTTAGTGTACCGAGTTTCATGGAAAAGATTCAAGAAAATAATTTTTGATTTGATTCTCTGCATTGAAGTAAAATCGAGCGATATTGTTGTGGTTGGGGGAGGGGAGGGAACTAAAACAAATTAGTTATTTAAATTAAAAATATTAATTATAAAATCCATGCACGTAGACAGGGGTGCCCATCCCACCAGAAAGCATGACGCATCCCCCTCCCTTAGCGAATGTTGTAAAGTTCACATGCAAAAATATTTTGCCGACACCCAGAACTAAAAACGTGGGGTCCGGGGTCCTCCCCCGAAAAAATTTTGATTTTTAGGTGTTAAATGGTGCTATTTAAGCATTTATTGAATCTAAGTAAAACTATACATACGATAGAAATCGTAATATTTTTAATACATAATTTATTTCGGTGAACAATTTTCACAATGTTATCTTTATCAAAGCCGGAGCCTTGCACCCTTGCTTGTTTTGGCACCACTAAATATTGGGAGCCGGGGACGGCGAGTGCCAGTTTATGGCCATTAAGGTAAGCACGACTCGCCTAACCACGATTTTTGGTTATCCAACCCTCTCGTCCTCTGCTTTACCACAGACAATTGGGTATCTACTGTGTATTAGTATTAAGTATGCCATATAAATACGAAAATATAAAAAAATGTTGCACTAGTAAAATTTACCATTTTCTGATTTCAGTTACACCGAAAACCATTTAATTTACTTAAAAATTATGAGTTTTCAATGTCAGCCATTGCAATATGGCATGTAAAAGAGATGGGTGATAATCATATCATTTTTCTTTGAACAGTCACCTCCATATTTCCGGCGCCAGTGCGCCAAACGTCTAACCGACAGATAAATGCATCGAATCTCACGCTATTGTAAAACTTTTATTGTTCATGCCCTCGCCCGCCAGTACGGGACAGCGAATAACACGAAAAACTTTTTTTTTTCATACTTCTTAAACCTTAATAGTTAATAGATTAAACTTTATTAAGTATTTTCCTAACTCAGCAACTACCAGCTCAGTCAAATTATAATGCGAATTAGGATTTCCAGTCCAGGAGTTCAGGTTCGATCCTTGGCGAAGTCGTCACATTTTCAATATATATATATTTTTTTACCTGTTCTGAACGATCAATTTACGGCCTTACTAAAGAACAGCTGCATGGTACATTATATATTTACTATGCCTACAAAAGTTGGGCCGAAAATAAAAGACGAATAAAAAGTTACTGTAAAAATGTAACAAATTAATTGTTATTAATTATCAAGCTTACATTACTTATTGATGTGTATAAATGGATAGGTGTGAATGAAAACTAATATAAAACAAAAGCTTCATTACAGATTTGTTAGCGTAATCATTTAAAATATTTACAATTTTTGTTTCTGCGAGGATGGGAAAGGGGGGGGGGGGGGCGCTCCCTGCAAAACTTAAATTACTTTTATTAATTTTTTTTTGTACGAGATTTTGTTTGTTTTGAAGGCATACTTTGAGACTGTATTTTACAATAATGAAAATGTTTTAGCTTTCATAGTTTATTTACAATGGCATGCATAAACCAATATTTGCATAAAACGGTTTAATACAGGAAATGAAAGCCAACTGACACAAAGAACTTAAAAAATTCCCACTGAAGAAGTGTCGCAGGCTACTAGACATAAATAAAAACAGCATCGAATTTTTTTCGTAATTAAAAAAAATTAAAATGTGTCAAATTTGTGTATTTATTTTTTTATACAAAACATTTCTATGCAATGTTTTTATACATGTCCATTTGTAGCCCGCGACACTGTCCTTCAGTGGAAATTATTTTGTTTCTTGAAGTCAATTAGTTTTCGTTTCTTGTATAAAACTGTTTTATGCAAATTTTGGCCTTTTTTTTACTTGTCATTATTCAAGAACTCTGAAAGTTAGAAAACTGTCATTACAGTGGAAAATAGTCACAATATATGTCTACAAAACAAACAAAATCACTTACGAAAGTAAAAATTATTAAAATAATTAAATTTTTGTGTAAACAGCCCCCCCCCCCCCCACCTTCTTGCTTAGAAATAATAGCACTCAAAATTTCAGTGAAAAAGTCTCCTGAACTTTAAGCGATGTAGCAACAATGTGTGCCATAAGCCATGTAATACAATCTGTGAGTAAGACGTACTATGGTATGCATTTATTATTTTCGTATTCCTCTTTATTTATATACGAATTTAAGCGATTAGACTATAATTTTATGACGAAACCGGCTGTATAAAACATAAACGAATTTCAGTCGAGTCGTTTCATAGTATCGTGTGCAGCTCCTGTGTAAAAATCTCTGTTAAAGATGTAAACCCAGCAACCAGTGGTAATCGTCCAGCACGATTCCCACGTGTGAAAATCTTGGCGATCAAACCCGGATTGTCTTCGTTTTACCTGCTACACCAACCCAGCCCCCGGAAAATAATCTGAGAAAAAATTTATATATATATATATATATATATATATATATATATATATATATATATATATATATATATATATATATATATATATATATATATATATATATATATATAT
>PNEQ01100417.1:0-16394 GCA_003012365.1 Medauroidea extradentata | reverse complement strand
GAGAGGTTATTACTCAGGGAACACATAAGAGAGGTTATTACTCAGGGAACACATAAGAGAGTAATTACTCAGGGAACACGTAAGTGAGTAATTACTCAGGGAACATGTAAGTGAGTAATTACTCAGGGAACACGTAAGTGAGTAATTACTCAGGGAACACGTTAGAGTTATTACTCAGGGAACACGTGAGTAATTACTCAGGGAACACATAAGAGAGGTTATTACTCAGGGAACACATAAGAGAGGTTATTACTCAGGGAACACATAAGAGAGGTTATTACTCAGGGAACACATAAGAGAGGTTATTACTCAGGGAACACATAAGAGAGGTTATTACTCAGGGAACACATAAGAGAGGTCATTACTCAGGGAACACATAAGAGAGGTTATTACTCAGGGAACACATAAGAGAGGTTATTACTCAGGGAACACATAAGTGAGGTCATTACTCAGGGAACACATAAGAGAGGTTATTACTTAGGGAACACATAAAAGAGTAATTACTCAGGGAACACATAAGAGAGGTTATTACTCAGGGAACACATAGAGAGGTTATTACTCAGTGAATACATAAGAGAGGTTATTACTCAGGGGACACATAAGAGAGGTTATTACTCAGTGAATACATAAGAGAGGTTATTACTCAGGGAACACATAAGAGAGGTTATTACTCAGGGAACACATAGAGAGGTTATTACTCAGTGAATACATAAGAGAGGTTATTACTCAGGGAACACATAAGAGAGGTTATTACTCAGGGAACACATAAGGAGAGGTCATTACTCAGGGAACACATAAGAGAGGTTATTACTCAGGGAATACATAAAAGAGTAATTACTCAGGGAACACATAAAAGAGGAATTACTCAGGGATCACATAAGAGTTATTAATATAAATGGTGAAATTTCGAGAATTCAATGATCTGCATGTTAGAATCAAATATCCTATGCATTCTCACGCCCCGTCTGTTCGTTCATTTTCCGCTGTTCCACTGAGTAACAGCTAGTGGACAAATGGTCGGGACTTGAGTATGCATAGGATATTTGATTCTAACATGAAGGTCATTGAATTTCCGAAATTTCACTATCTCTAGTTATTACGCAGGGAACACATAAGAGAGTTGTTACTCAGGGAACACATAATGAGAGTTATTACTAAGGGAACACGTAAGAGTTATTACTCAGGGAACACATTCTACGTCAAGGGTGGAATTGACGGAAAAATGTTTATTGTTTTCAAAATGTTTATATTTGTTATTTGTACGAGATATGGTTGGTTTTGTAGACATACATTGTGACTATTATTTCAGTGCAATAAATAGTTTTTTTTTTTTTTTTTTTTTTTTTAGCTTTCTTAGTTTTTTTGTGATAACATGTCAAAATCCAAATTTGCATAAAACTGTTTTATGCCTTACAGGGAAACCGACTCACCCAACTGAAATAATAACGGAAGTTGTAGGCTATAAGGTCTGCTATATAAAAATAAAAATTAAATATTTTTTGTATTTGAAAAAAAAAATCGGATTTTTTAATTTTAATTTAAAATTAGAGTTTTTTTAAAGCACAATAATGTCAATTATTTTCGTTTTTTTTATATGGGAGACCTTGTAACTTCGTTATTCAGTGCAAATTATTTCAGTTCGGTAAGTTAGTTGGTTTTCCTTTAAAGCATAAAACCGTTTTATGCAAATTTGGACTTTGACATGCCGTTATAAAAGAACTATGAAAGCCTAAAAGTTTTCAGTGCTGTAAAAAATATTCACAGGGGCATGCCCTTAAAAGATGACAACCTGACTTTCGCCGAAGACGTCTGAAGTGAATACAAAAACCTCTACAATGTGTGTATCATCATAACACAAAATTGATTATAATTTTTTTACGCATTGTAATCTTAATATAATTCTTGTAATAACATATAACTTTTGATGATCCAATTAAATATAAATATGTATGTTTATTCGTCTGGTCGTCTTCTGTGCGCCCCTGTACCATTCATCCAATTCAGTGATACTTTGGTGAGTTATTTGTGACCCACGAAGATTCCTGTAAAATATATTCTGGGGTGGGGGAAGGCTAGTTTTCAATTTCATATGCCAGAGAAGTTAATTAGAATTATTTTGGCGCGTAGTACTTACAGTTTTTTCCCCCAAAAAGAAATATTTGGTGCCGCGGTTGGCTGAGTGACTAGAGCACACGCCTCCCACCAAGGCGATCCGGGTTCGATTCCCGGCGGGGTTTAGTCTCCTGCTTTTCGCATGTGGGAGTCGTGCCGGACGGTCCCGCTGGTCGGCGGGTTTTCTCGGGCTCTCCCTTTTCCCCCGCGCCTTTATTTCGGCGCCGCTCCATACTCGCATCGTGTCACTCGTCACCTAGATGTTAAGTGCTGACCAAAATATCTTCAATCAATCAGTAAGACCCTGTTTGCGCCGTTGCTAACGACATTCATGCGTTACACAAGTAAACACCAACGAAAATCGGCAGGTTTGTGGAAGCTCCCATGCAAAAATTATGGATGGGCAGTTCTAGAAAATAGTTTCTGCCAACTTCGTGTGCAAATATTTTCCCCGGCGATGTATTTTTAATAAATCACTTATGACGCTGAGGTTTTCGTACATCTGATTTCGACGCACGATGTATTGTGCAAGGATGGTTCACTCTGGAAGACATTTACTTGCAAAAATGGTTATGTTTAGAGCCAGTGATTTTTGATGAAAAGAATTTTGAAATATTTTGTTTCAATGCCTTATGTGAACACCTGTTTCTCTGCTTCATGGTTAGTGGTTGGAAGTTTGTAACTGTTAGCATCTCGGGGTCCTACCTGCATATCACGGACGTGTGGTGTCGCGGTAACATTGTTCTGGTTGGTACAGTCAAATGAGCCACGCCTCTGCCCTGTTATATTCTGCCAATAACCACGAACCAGAGTTGCAGGTGTGCACGTAAGACATTGAAACAAGTTGTTGCAAAATTCTTTTCACCAAAAATCACTGGCTCTAGATGTTGGATTGTCCCTTTCTAATAACTTTCTGTTCATTAAAAAAAAAAAAATGGAGACAATATTGACGTTTTTAGCGTTATGTCCCACGACACCTGAACGATTCTCGTTTGATGGGGAAGGTCACACTGAATAAAATGCGTTCCCGCATAATCTTAATGCCGTCACCACTCCACTTCTCTCGAGATTTCAATCAGGAACCAGCTAGAACAAAATAAAAACGCAAAATGCATGCTATTTTCAAGAAAATGAAAGTACTGTATTTATGTTTTCACAAGCAAACTGAAAACATCCGTCTGGTGGACGGATAGAAAACCCCGTCGTGACGATCACCCACATTGGGAACATCTGTTTTCGAATCCTTGCCATTCCTTCACGCCCTAATACATAATCAAATAATATTGCTGTGTTCAGAGAGATAACAATGTGTTGGTAGCATTGGAGCAACGATTTTTTTGTGAATGCCCCACAAATGAAGTACCAAATAAAAGGATTTTGCGTCATACGTTTTTGCAGACTTTAGTTCGTCTGGAATATTAGACCCCACAAAGCTTGTACCACCAATTAATCTTGACACTCTTCTTCAAATCCAAGAACCAGGCGTACAGCCAGTGAGTGAGTCACTCATTAAAAACTGTCTGTAACGGCTCAAGAACAAAAAGAAATGCGCAGTCTGTCTTTCCTCCCCTCCTGTGCTAGAAGACTTGCTGTTTTGTTTTAAGTAAGGAGTTATTTTGTGTTAGTTTTTATTGTCGGCACAAAGCGAGCTATTATTAGTCACTTGAGTTCCAGACAGTTTGTCACGGATACTGTGAAGATGCAATTAGGATATTATGATTGTGACAAATGCGTAGTTTTTATTCTTAGCGTGAATTGTTTGAGATGCCAGAGAAGAAACTTGTGTATTTCATTTAATGTGCCATATTGTGTTAAAGTTGATTATCTTCATTACATTTTAATTGACTAATGTTCTTGTGCAAATGAATTAATGATCTTCGTTCTACTAATCTGAGATTAAGAATGAACTCATTAAAAACCTTATCTGACTCGCGTGATAGTTTGGAGGCACTAAATGAACTCTGTTTTACTGAACGTTGAATGTTTGCACATATAATTTCGTCAATGTGAGAAATTGTTGTTACTGTTGCTCTGCGTGTTTAAAATTTATTTTGTTGTAATAATTGTGTCTTTTGAGTTATCGAACATTTGTGGTAAGATTTGTATGCTAGGTGTTGTAAGTTCTCTAAAACGTACTATATACTGTTTTAAGAAAAATTCAACAAACTATGTTTTTGCAGTATTGATTACTGCAGTTCTTGTACTCACCGAAAAAACCCATGTGTCTAGTGACTGTAACATCTGCTGGAATTCAAACCCTGTAAATCTGCCTCTGGGTCCCCCGGCCATCTGGAACACCTGCCTTACGTGCAATGCTGCACGTACTATTGGTGGAACTTTACCCCTACTACTGAGTGGTCACTAAAGATCTATTAGCCGGCAAATCATTTCATGGTAGTTGGTCTACAGCGCGTTCATCAAGTGTGTAGAGTTCCGACTATCTGCCGCCCCACCTGGCAGCAACCCACGAGCCGCCACTGATGAGAATCCTCTCTTCAACACTCCAAATGCTATTGCAATTGTATTCATGGTTTTGAATATGAGCACGGGTTGTAGCATTGCTCTGCAGGTTGCTTGGGTTCAGCAAGAGAATGTGTAAGTTAACTACGACAGTAACAGTTGTCAGCTCACAAAAACCCTTTAGTGTATGCACTAGTTTCAGTCAGCCAGAACACCACTACTATTAAAAATAGTACTATCATGGGTGGACCTAGACCATCGAGTTCCAAATTCGTACCAAGCGACGTGGCGCAATGATAACACGTTGGACTCGCATTCGGGTTTGATCCCCGGCTCCGACCATCCTGATTTCGGTTTTCCATGGTTTCCCGAAATCACTCCAGGCGAATGCTGGGATGGTTCTTTAAGGGTGTTCAAGTGCGATAAAATCATAATTTTATATTTTTATGAAACAGTGTTAGTTTGTTAGACGATACTTGTGAGTACAGTTTCCTCTTACAAAACAATTTTACCTTTTACAGTTTTCTCATAACGGTGCGACAAAGTCGAAATTTGCTTGTTCCGTTGCCATGCAAATAGTGAAACCAACTTACCTACTTCAATGAAATAATTCACGATGATATTACATCCCTTGAGCTATGCAATAAAGTATTTAAAAGACCATAACGTAATATTTTGAATTTTTTTAAAAAATCGCAAAAGTACAAGAAAAATTTTGAAAATTCAGCATTTTTTTTAAATACAAAAATAGTTCACCGGATTTTTTAAAATATGTCATTACTTAGCCCGTGACATGTTAATTCAATGTGAATTTTTCACTACCGCAAGTCAATTGGATTTCACTATTTGCATGGCAGCAGAACACGCAAATTATGACTTTGAAACACCGCTACGAGAAAACTATGTGAGTTAGAATTGTTTCGTAAGAGGAAACTGTACTCACAAGTATCGTCTATAAAACTAACAATATTTCATGTAAATATAAAATTATGATTTTATCGCACTTGAACACCCTTAAAGACCATGGCCGACTCCTTTCTCAGCTCCTTTCACTGTACAAAGTTGTGTGTCACCGTCTCTAATGATCTCGCTGTCGACGAGACGTAAAGCCCACTTACCTACCTCAAGTATAGAATAGTTTGCAGTTCCATTAAAATCGCCGATTGTTTTTACTTTTTCTTACTTGGTAGTAGGCATTGTAACTAATTTCCTATCCATTCTTGCAAGGCGCAACGTCACTCTATTAACTATTCGACATATCGTTTGTACATATATTCCAATAAAATATCCACATGTGAAATACGCCAATAGCATAGAACCTAAGTGTCAACAATCGACGTACATATTTAGATTCGTTTCGGGACAATTTCATTCTTTATTTTGTTAGTTAGTCTCGGTATTATTCGGAAATCGAAAACGTTTGAAAACTAATTATGATACTTATCATGTGTATCTACTTGTGGGCAACAATTTCTGGGAAAACGAGCTGACTGTGCGAAATTACGGAAATTTGCAAATTCTTCAAAAACGAATTGGTTATGCTTGAAATTCAACATTAATTTAAATTAGTGTATGCATTTATGTAGCATGTTTAGCAGAAGACTTAATGGAAATATATATTATTAAACGTTATATTGGACATTATAATATATAATTTTAAAATATTTTAATTTTTTTGTTTACAACTAAATCCGCAGTGTTTAAAAACCGCTGTGTCAAAATTGTACTTCACCTCAAATATGGATACGAACCAGTTTATTTGTCAACTAGCTAATCTAAGATTAGGGACACGCAGCATGAAAATTAGTGGTTTAATGTTAACTTTGACCTAAAATCAGTACAAAAACTTTACAGTAATCTAAGATCACTGACCATCTTGATACCAGCTTATGCACTGAACTTTGTTTGTACAAGTGGGCCTAAGTAGTACACTTGTACTTGAGGGCGTCGTCTACCACACGCTTCAAATGCGTCACAGTGTGTTCGTAAACAGGGTTTTTCTACGAAACTATTCCACGTTTGCCCATTGTACCAACGTACAAAAAAAACATTTCAGATAAGGTCGGAATCTCATTGCTACGACACAATGAACATTGTTTCTAAGTTCTCCAACATAGCTATACACGGCTTTTTCAGACTGCCGTACTTGCAAAAGTAGTAACTAGATGTATGTGAAACTCAGATATAAACGTGCACTGAACTTAGTTACAGACTTTCCACCAATATAATTATATGGTCGCCGCTTAAACTCCCATAGTTAAAACGGTTCGGCGGGAATCTTGCACGCTAGTTTAGCGCTTGGTTCGTTGAGGCGATGGCTCGCGCTAACATCTCCTTCACTTCAGAGCCTCTAACGCGCGGGTAGACGGCGCTCCAAAGGTGGGTTTATTTAATGTTTGTTACAACTTTTTCTTCCGGTTTAATTTTATACATTTCTCAATGATTGGGTGATAACATGTACGTACTTGCGACCGCCCGTTGACAAGTTCATCTCACTCCTCCCTCCCCACACTTTAGGCTACTCCTCCCCTTCGCATACTTTCCAACCTCTCTTACTGTTACCAAATACTACGTTAGTAGGAGGCCACGGTGGCCGAATGGTCAGACCATTCTCCTCCCACCACGGCGATCCTGGCTCGATTCCCGGCGGGGCTGGGCCTCGGATTTTCGCACGTGGGAATCGTGCCGGACGATGTCGCTGGCTGGTGAGTTTCCTCGAGGATCTCCAGTTTCCCCTGCACTTATCATCCCGGCGCTTCTCCGTCGTAGGGCCTGACTCCATGTCATCCTTATGGATACGCATGATGCATAAGGGCACTAGTATTGAATCTGCGTTCGGCATACGATATCCTGGCCCTCGGGCGTCTTACTCGTGCAATATTTATATATCCTCGAGTTATCTACGAACAAGAATGTTTGTACACGTATGCGTAAATACCGACTGGATCGTAGTAACATAGTGTGTGTCACATTTGTGTTAAACTCTAAACTTAATTGCAAAACAGCATATATTGTAAACTGCAGATGAAAATGAGGAAAGATTGTTTCTACGGTCTGTTTCCGGCCTCCGTATAGAGTAGTTTGTTAGGTGCCGGTCTACGTTGCGAGATGTCCTGGGGTCGAATCCTGGCTTGGGCATTGCTGTTGGGTTGTCCTTTCACCTCACTTCAACTTCACCGGCTCTTAAAACATCGTCGTTAAAGGGCCGTAAAACCCTTTCACCACAATCTGCGGCCTGTTTTGTTGCGTTGAGGTTGAGGTGTTCCGACCGAGTGTGAACACGAATATTGTCAACACTTTCCGCTAGCCTGTTTAGAAGCGGACTAGTTGAGCTGGTCGTGTTGGTGAGACGGCCGTAGAAAGTAAACATTTTAAATGACGTTCCTAGTACAGCAGTGTTATCACAGAAGTGCTCAGCGAGCGGAAATAAACGTCCTTGGTTGTGAGCTTTCTCTTCCACGTCGTCGGCGAGTTGTTCACGCGACCCTGCGCAGTCGTGTGGAAGGAAGACTACGCCTTGCGGGATGTCTGCTTGCACGAGGGGAAGGCATCCCGTGGAACGCGAACATCTCAGTCGTGGCTGTCCACGCATCAAAGTTTCAACATTGAGTAACTTATAGTATAGTGGCCTCAGGTCCGAACATTTTTATTTCCGAATTGGTATTACAACTATCCAACTGCTCTAGGCATCAGTGTGTAAATTACTCAGCGATGTAACACCTTACAACCCTTGCCTAGCCATTTACCACTGACGTAGCTCGCGTGTTAAACGAGAGAAAGAGGAGTTGAGCGGGTTAAGGGCCCTCCCCAGAAAGGCCGCGTTTATATGTGTGAGACAGAAAATCTATGGAATGGTAAAGGTTCCGCTGGCCGGCGTATATAACGTATTATCGCCTCTCCGGGCAAGCCACTCAGCGGGCGTGCAGTACTTTATTATTGTCCTTTTACCTACGGGGCGTTAAGTGGCTATCTAATTATATTATTTGTGGGCAGCGTAATTTAAAGTCTAACGCTCGTTTCTGTTGTGTTATTTTAATCCAGTCATAATTTTTCCAGATATGGTAGTCTGGAAAAGTCATCTTTGGCCATTTTGAAGGACCCAAAAACTATGTTTCTAATTAACTTGCCGAATTTTTAAAATTATAACGATGTAGTTTGAAGTGTGTGTTCATTTCGTAGGTACACTAATATGAAGCGTGTTAAGAAGTTTAGTTGCTAAAACGCTTTTGAAATGCAGATAGGGAAGACTCTTAAAGAGTTTGATCCCTACCGCTTTAGATTGATCCGTTTTCTTCTTGATAACTTCTGTTGCAGTAAATGTACAAACATATTTGGCACTAAAATAAGTAGATAAAAACTTAAAATCAATTTTGTCATTTTGTAGCGAACGGAATATTGCGAAGAAAAAAAGTGATTTCCGTACGAGATCGACTACAGTAGTCATAATTGAAACAGAAACCGCGTTGTGATTATTCCAATAAGTAAATGAAACTATAAACTGTGCAATGCCAACGTGAAAATTGTGAAACAATGTCAATTTTTCCTTATTTCAGAAAAGCCGTATATATAATCTCGGAAGGATCTATCACCCTTAACGAATTTATGGATGTGAATGTATAAAACGTATTTCAGAAACGATGGCCAGATTTCGCCAGGGATTTGGTGACGCGAGAAGGAGAGATTTGATGTGTTACGCACATATCCCTTCAAAAATATTAAGGACTGTAAAAGCCCTTAATGTGAAGATCGAAAGTATATTACGAAGAGTACTTGCGCCTTGCGCTAGAGAAATAAAATATGCTGTGCGAAATAACCGAACAGAAATCTGTAATAAAAGGAAACTATGGTGCTTCGAAGGCACCTCCATCATGTGAAAACTGGTGGTTTGCCCCAATTGTTACATAGACCACATATTGTTACTGTGGCCGAAAAGTGTTATTTGGTGCCTGGGTAATTACTTATTGTGTCGTAATTACACAAAAAGGCACTCTCGTTGCAACTCTCTGAAACCCATAGTTTTCGTGTAAAACACACCCACATATTACATGTAGCTACAATGGCCTGGTGGGTAGGCAACTCGTGCGACGTCGTATTGCAACTTGCATAAGTTGACTAACCTTCGGAGGTATCACATACCAGGTCTCTTCTCACGTCTGCAATCACCTGGCAATATTTAGTCTCATGTTTCTGAAAAACCATTACGTAGGAAGAAATAAGGACGCAAATATATTATTACTAGCTGGTACCCGCAACTTCGTTTGCAGGGTTTTCAATTTTATGCAATAATATTTCTGAATTAAATAGGTTTTAAAAGTGAAAAAGAGGCAAAATGATGTTAAGGGTCATTAATGTCCGTTTTAGAAATATTTTTAAAAGGAAAATTGTTTCACAAATTTTTTTGGATATCCCGTTCTTTCGCTGTGCCGCGTCTTGCCTCTCACCACGCACAACTCGCCAAACACTGTTTTCATTAAATTAAAATATTTTTGCTTACCCCGTTCTGCCCCTATATTCCATTTTAACCCCTCCCTCCAAAAATTAATTGTTTTTTTCCTGCAGAAATCTTTACGGACGCACGCACAATCATAAAAGATTTTTAGTTTTTTATTCTCACTCATTTATCCGGGTATCATGTTCTGCCCATCCACTCCGTTTTGCCTCTTGCTTAAAATATATTGGCAGAAACCTTTGCGTGAGCACGCACAACTCACGAAAGTTTATTTGTTCACTACAATTTTTGGGGTTTGCTTTCCCCATGCTAATTTTTTGTAGAAATCGTCGTGGATGCATGCAAAACTTATCAAAACTTAGTCGCAATCCAATGACTGGTATAGAACCGCATAAAATTAAACAATCATATTTATGATATAAGCTAGCAGTCCGCCCGCGGCATTGCCCGCGTGTATGACTCATTATGGAGAATACTTACTTCAACTGAAGGGCCTCTTTGTACGCCAGATTGGTAGCTCGGCCATCGAGTGTTAAGGCTGTTCACGTTGCCAAAATGTATAATTTTGTACTTGTACGACATAGTTATTTGCCATAAATGAAAATCATTTTCATTATATTCAAATGTTTTTAAATATTTTAGCTTAAGGCCCATAATATGTCATTTTAGTGTAAATTATTTTGTTTGTGTAAGTCACTTGGCCTTTTTTGTATAGTTCCATTACATACAAATTTTGACTTTGACATGCCGCTATGCGAAGACAAAGAGAGCTAAAACATTTTCACAAGTGTAAAATGTAGTTAATATATAAAACAAACGCTATGCCGTACAAATATAAAATTATGCATTTGTGCCACGGATCTGCAGGTTGAACGTACTTTGAAGCATGCTAAGTAACTATAGCTACCTGTGTAAAAAACTGTCCTAAGTCGATGGCTGCCACTATTAACAACTGTCCCGGGCTTGATTTATAGTTATATAAAACAGACGGATATGAGAAAGCATTCGGATGGTATAAGTAGTATACGTGGTATGATAACTGGATTTACCTCGAATATGGCCATTGATGACAGTGCGTACCGTCGAAAGTTCATTGAAAATAAATAAAATATTCAGTCACTGGGCACATAAAGGTTGTACAACCATATGTAACGATATAATATCATAACGTTAACTTCCCTATAAGTTACTTCTCTATGGCCTTACTTGCTTTTTTTCGGATCGTTTGCTTTGAAATGTTTACAAAGACTATGTTTCTCCCAAGCATTTGCATATATATATATATATATATATATATATATATATATATATATTATTATTATTATATACATAAAATTCTGAAACACACCTACATATATATAACCTATATATCTAAAGGTAGATATCATGGGGTAACTGAAAACCAATAACGTTATGTTTTTTTTTTTTCACCTCTTTAGTGATTGAATTTTGCACAATCATACCATCACGTGTTGAACATTTGTAAAAGTAACCAACTGAGATGCAATCCACGACGATTACCCACTGAGTCAAAGCGTAATCGAAATTCATTTAAAAACATATTTCATTCCTTCACAGCTCTAAGAATTCGGATGTACAAAAGTTCTGAAATTTGTTTACATGAATTTATGTATTCATAGTCGTAAGCAACTCTATATCTCGACGTGTTCGGTAGCACTCATAGATTTATTTAAAACATATTTAGTGTCTTTCCACCCCCTTAGGGTTAGAATTTCGAAGTAAAGAAAACCTTCATAGACAGTTAAAGGCGCTCTTAGGTGCCATATTTAGAAAAATTAACAAAAAAACTATATTTTAGACATTTAAGTAAGCATTTTCGCAAAAATCGCGTCGATGTATAAAAGTTCAGTGGGTTCAATAAATAAATAAATGTGTGTGTATATATATATATATATATATATATATATATATATATATATATATATATATATATATATATATATTAGCAGTCCCCCGCGGCTTTGCTCGCGAGTATTATTCATAACTGGCAGTGTTTACTTTGATTGAAAAAACTTCTTTGCACACCAGATTGGTACTTCAGTCATTAAGTGTAAGAATGACAAACCTGCAAGTTGAACTAACTCTACAGCAGAATAAGTAGCTATAGATGTCCACGTGAAAATCAGTCTTTAAGTTTGTCCCTGTTCTCTAACAGCGACTTCACCTGGGCCGTATATCACTGCAAAGTTGACGTTGTGGGATAGTTAATAGACTTAAATGTAAGATGTTAATCGAACGAAAAACGCCTAATTTACCTAGTGCATAACCATTGATAACGGTGCCCTCTTTTACATATTTTCAAAATATTTACTTGAAGTTTAATGCCATTAGAAAGTTTTGGTGGGAAAAGGTTTTGCGGAAACGAATTTGGTGCCCTACCTTGGGATTAGTCAGATAATATATTGTGTGAGCTGGTGTTGTAGAGGGACCTAAGTGGAAAGTGAGCTGCATAATCCATTTTACCCCTTTTAAACGACTACATGCAAATTGCACTAATTGGATCTGCTTTGCAGTTTTTGTGTGTTAGAACTGAACGTTCGCACGCAGCTTTTAACGGAATTCGAGCCCAGAACCTCCCGGAATGTAGATCTAAGCTACAAACGGCTACGTTACGTAACGTCGAAATAATTCATTAAAAACAAATGTAACTTAAAAAATAAAATATTCATGTCATGTCGGCATTGCCACAGTGCTCCTACTTTTGAGTGCCTGTATCTCAGAAACGGTTTGTCTGAGCGTGTTCGGACAAGTGCACCTTCCTTGTTCCTTATGTCATTCCGGTTCTTTATTCACTGTGCTGGGCAGCTACAGGCGTATACATGTACGATAATGCATGCATAATAACAGAGGCGACCCCATGTTTCCAACGCATGGGAAGGGATGGTGTTTACACTTTATTCCCTGCATACGTGTTGTTATGCATCCAAATTGAATCCGGAAGGTCAGCGTTCCATTTGTAGTGGTTGTTGAATTATCGTCACTTAATTAACATGTTCATTAACACAAATTTTACGGTGGTATTACGCCCACACTATTGACAATAGAGGCGTGGTTCCTTTACTCATTATTCTTGATTTAAGGATGTGTACCTGTACCAGCGACATTTTCCGCGATTTACTATCCAGCCTGTGTGTGTGTGTGTGTGTGTGTGTGTGTGTATATATATACACACACACACACACACACACATATAATGAATAGATAACACATTTTACCCTTTTTTGTACCTTTGGAGTCAAGTTTGGAGATTTTTTTTATTGTATTTCGCGCCTTTACGTAAACATCATTTCGAAGTAAACAGCGCTTCGATTTCTCGATTGGTTCGATAGCTGTGGAAGAATATTCGAAAACACATTTCACGTATTTTCACCCACTTAGTTAAAGAATTTAGAAACGTCTTCGAGTCCTATCTAATTTAAGTAAAAATCACGACGATATTCCATTGGGTTCGAACTGAACAGACGTTTAATTGAAAACACATTTTTCCCCTTTTTGCTCCTTGGGAGTAAAATTTCGAAAAAATTAAAAAAAATTCAAAAAATTTTAACAACTCGTGTTGGGTATTCACATGAATATCAGTTTTAAGTGAAAAGCCTCTCTGTATCCCGAAGGGTTCAATATGTATATAGATAATTAATCGAAAACACAGTAGGGCCTACAGGTATTTTCACCCCCTTATAAGTTGAATTTCACAAAATCCTTGAAGTGGCTAGTATGCATTTTTATGATTGACTCATTAAGTAAAATTCACGCCGATAGGCCATCGAGTTTAAGCTATGTAGACGAATCTTAGGAAACACATTTCCCCCCTTTTCACCCCCTTAGGGGTCGAATTTCTAAAATTCCCTTCTTAGGCCGTATTCGCTTTTTTACGACAGCACTGAAAAATTTAATTAAGCGTTCCTTTATTTACTGACACGGTTGGCCAGTAACTGGCGAGCAAAGATTTGGCGTCTGGGTTGGAGGCTATATTTGACGTCACTTCCTGCTGAGCTCACTGGCGTGCTGGAGGTAAGGCAGTCTCAGCAGAAACAAACGAAGGACGACGCAAGGCATTATGGGTGACGAATACTTTCGTAGCTAACAAGCCAGCGAGCGTCCTTTGGAAACAAGTAACCTTGCTATTAAGGGTACAAATAATATTTGTAACATATATGTTTGAAACGTCATTAAATTTTAATACAATAATGTGTTTGGAATCTTCTTCCTCAAGTTTTCGTGCTGGTGAGATAAATTTCTTTCGCCAAACGTAATGAGTGCAATATGTTACGTTTCTCGTAACGTAAAATTGCGTTGCCTTCTCATGCTTTCAAGGATGCTGGAAGTGAAGATTCACATTTATAAACTTCAAAGGAAAATCGCTACAAAATTATCTGTACAAGCATATATGTCGTAATTGTGTTCTGAAGTGTGGGTGAAAACAAATGTCAATATTACAGTCGTGGATTTATTGCATTGTGTTATACTTGTGTTAGTTTTTGTTGAATGACAGTGTTAGTGAATAATTAAGTGTTTCGTTTATTGAAAGTTGAATTTTTATGACGCAAGTGAATTATATCAACCTTTTAGTTGTTCCACAGTTCTGCTTTTACATAATTTATGCCGCAAACGGAAAACATCGGTCCTGACGTGATTAACGAGTGACGTGGTGTGAGAAAAATTGTATGTATGTATACTGATTTTAATTCAAGTATTTTTTTTTTACCCGCGTAAGTATTGTAACTTGTGTGACATGGTATTTATGAGTACATTGCTTAATTTACGAGTTGCTTTTGTCGTTGAGCGAGTCGTGAATCGAATCGTAATACGTTAATTACTTAAATAATTGAGTGCTAATGTTTTCAAATACATTTAGCATAGGACTCTGCAATAAATTTAATTACCGTTCAGTGTTCACTGAGGTAGATGTAATTTGTGTAAACTGCTAACGTAATGTCAGTAGATTAGAAGCACTGCATTAAGTCTCACGAAAGACTATAAACTAAAAGGTCAGTCCTCCCACATTACGAAATAAAGAGAATTCCAACATAATCACTTTTAAATAAAACGTGTAATGTGGGGAAACGAAACAAGTCAGCTAGGAACGAAGTGACATTAAAAGTAATACCCTGTCCAAGCAAAGAAACTGAAGGATATTTATTTCACAACGTTCATAACATTCATTGGTACAGGCACTTGCGAAACATATTCGATATTTATTTACGTTACAACTTGCATAAATATTTTACTTTACAAATAACATCGCAAACATAAACGTTACATGTGACGTCAAATGTATGTAAATAGCCCATATAATGCGTATTATTATTTTTTTTTTTTTTTGCTCCAGAGAAATACTGCTGAAAAATGTTCCTAATTGACTAATGAGAGACTCAACTGACAATTTACCCTAAAAAGAGCTTCACTGACCAGTTGTCTCGGTGCTGACAGTAAAAGACGGAATACGGCCGTCGTGCTCGCCACGACCTAAAGGGAACCCACACAAACAATTGCATGTTTCTAGGCTCAGCGGTTTAGGCTGCAAGTGTAGTTTGATATGTCAGTCATTCATTCAATCAGTCTGTCAGTCGGTGAACTCTTGTATACATAGAGATTTATCGCTTACCATTTAAACAGACTCCACACACTTTATTCTTTACAGTTGAGTGATAGCGTAATGTCATTACACTGCAAGTTGTACCGATCACAGGCAGCAGCAGCTGGCGGTGTTATCTGTGTAACCATGTGGTGTTATCGGAGTGCCACCTTTCTGAGCGTGTATGTTTTTTTCTAGTTGAAGGGGTTCAGTAGATAACACGCCTCCACTGCCAGGGTGGTTAAGGTGGTTCCCCTACCTGCGTTTGAAATGTGTTACAGCGAGCTGCGGTTATTTTTACGAAACTACGTAACATGAATTACATAAATTGTATTGTATATATCTAAGAAAAAACTACACTATACCCCTATAAGTTCAAAAATTCAGCACGCATATTAGAATTATATGTATATTTTTTTCAAAATGTTAAAAGCGGCTTTAACAAAGAAAATACTAAACTGTTAACAAAAGTAAAATAAAATTTAAACAAGCGTTGGAATCCAACTCCTCTCAAATATAATTGTAAATGCGCCAGTTCCATAGGAAAATAATAAAAGACTAGGCCTAATACTAAAACAATTGACTTTCGCGTACTGTATTACATACGCTACTGGCCATTGGCACGCCTTTCTTTGTATTGATGCGGGGCCTGAAACAAATACACAAGTCTATCTACGGAGCCTTTCTTTCTATTGATGCGGTGCCTGAAACAAATACACAAGCCTATCTACGGAGCCTTTCTTTCTATTGATGCGGTGCCTGAAACAAATACACAAG
>PNEQ01100416.1:0-13117 GCA_003012365.1 Medauroidea extradentata | reverse complement strand
CACGAGGGGAGGAGTCCAGCCAATGGCTTTGCTAGTTGCTACAGTGTAATAGATATGTAGTAATTAAGAGATTAATAATGTGAACAAGTAAATGAACCATTTTATGTAAATGAATGTAAATAGTGACAAGAAATTAAGCAATGATTTAATAAATACGGTTCTGGCCGGAATTGTTGTCCTCGAGAGGCGGGGCCATCGGGTGTAAGCTGACTCCTGATTGGCCCAAAGGGAACCGGAGCTTGCTGGCCAAGTGACGGGGGGTTTTTGGCACAAATCAGGAGAGAAGCGAGCCGGCGTCGGTCCGGGACGGACGTTGTCAAGCGAGGAGGTCGTCGGCGAATCGCGGCGACGGTAGGGCAGAGTGCCACCGTCAGGCGTCGAAGCTAGGCGTCGAGACGCTCAGTATTGTGGGCCGAGGCGCCATCATTGTCGTTGTTTTGGGCGTCGGGACGCCATCAAGTGTTCACTGAGTCACTAAGTACGTCGGGCCGAGACACCTCTGGGTAGTAAGTGGAGAGAGACAGTGATTGCGCGGCATTTAATATTCCAATTAGTTTCCGGGGCTCCGTGCGCGCGACCGTATTGCTTAAGAGCCATACCGACAAATCGACATAAGTATCGGTCCACCCCGAGAGGACAGCAACGACGTGCTACCCGGACAAAAAGACTTGCAACTCTTTCATTATCTAGTAACATAGTATCCAGAACTTGCACACAGAACAATAGACGACTAAACACCCGCAGAAACCGTTAATAATAATAAATAAAAGAATATATTAAAATTATAAAACAAAACGAACGTCGTAATTGTTACGTTATTTGTGATATCTTCGCCTCTTCAAATTTCTTTAGAGTGATTCGCTTCGTCCTCGTCTGGTGAGTAATTTTCTACGAGAGGTTTAATGTCCTATATGATTTTCATTTTCTTTAATGTTATTGTTCATGTGTATATTGTGAGCGTTCACGTGCCAACCCATCGCCGTGCTGACCTATTCTCGACCCGAGCCCAGAATTTAACTCCGACCTGTATTCTCAAATTACGGCAGTCTAGCCAACTTTGAGCCTTTTCTTTCCTTTTCCCACTTAGCCGCTGGCACTGGGAACAATGAAGTCGTCCCAGTTTACAGACTTATATTGGTGTGGGGTTTTGAACAGATAAACCGTAACTAAATCTATATTTTTCTCTGTGAATTAGTGCCTGTCACACATTCTAATTTTTGTAACGTAATGTTCAATGTTTACATCATTAATTATAATCAATTTTACAAGCAATATGTATTTCTGTAAGGCGTAATGGATGCATTCATTTTAATGAACCGTTTCTTATTAATTTATTACGTCATTGATTTGGACGTATTTTGACATTTTTATGGTATACACACACGCGTGTATTTTTTCCAGAATGTAAGTCCACAACTTAGTAGCTCAAAAATTACGGAGGATACCTTGTTTCAAAAGTATTAATTGCCATATGTAGGAAACTTCAATTATATAAAAATATGTATATCACAATTATCTATAACTTTAAAATTGTTGTAAAATGTCAACAGCAATTTGGGGGTTTCAGTCATGTTTAGAATTTTAAAATTACGATTTTCAAATCACATTTCTGTATTTAATGCAATTATACACACGGACAAAGAGATTCAACAAACGTATAGTAATTGTTTTCAACGGCAGTTAACAATATTTCAAAAAATGCATTGAACACTACTAAATAACAAAGTAATATACCCAAGTATTTAGTATTTATTTAAAGTTATTGAAAATTGTATAAAATGTTTAATTTAATTAGTTGGATTAAAAGAAAATAGCATTCAAAATTCGTTCACAATGCGATGAGAAGAAACATTTGGTTTCCTTCGTGACACCACTGAGTAATGTGACACAAGCAGGTAAGTCTTTAATGTGGCTAATATTTTTATCAGTAACGTAGGCTTCTGCCAGTTAACAGCATTAACAGCATACTAATTACTTCGCTTATTTTGCTGTACTGTAATACACTTTAGTGAATGTTGCATCAAATATGCGAGGATGAAAGATATTTAAGATGGATTGACAGCAACAATGCCCCACAGCCAAATTACCTCCATTACGATAAAGGAAAAATTGGTGATAAGGTCGCCAATCATTTCCGGCAGCTATAATATCATTGTTGCAAACATAGCAGCACCAGGACTGCCAACACAGAACATGAAGGCATAACTGTTGTCGTCAGCGCGGGAGATTTAAATTGTGTCCGAGTTTAGTTGAAAAGTCAAAGTAACAAAGATGGCGTACTTCACGTAAATACACTGTTTACAACCAGTTAGTATTTATTAACTGAGAGCCAATTTCAAACTGTGAAACACTGTCGAGTCCGTTGTCCCATGAGGAAATGTCTGCTACCGGAAGTAGCGGAAAAAATGCAATGGCTAGCAACTGAGTGTGTGACCAGGACTGTAACGTCAAGCTTACAGATAAAAACCAAGGCAAACTAGCAGTGACTGGCAATAATATACATTATAACATATATTTTTTAAATTTTAAATCAAAATAAGTTGGTGGTTGTTGCAGAAATCGAAGTCTAGTATTGATATTTCTCAGTTATATTTCAAATTTTGTATTCGTTGGTTAATGGGGTGAATAGAATGAAGAAAGAACATAAACCTTATACTGCAACCTGAATAATGGTATGTTAACCTATGGTTTGCTAGGAATTACAACAAATTATAGTGTGAACCAACCATAGGTCAGCAGAACAATGTTTATCAAAAATAGGGTTGATTGTCGCTCTGTTATTCGCCCATTAGATCAAAAGGAATGTCTGAAATTGATTAACTTTATTATGATGAAAGTAAATTCACGACTAAATCGAAGACGTTCTGCATGTTACATATAGTAGATAAACTTTAACTTGTAGTTCGATAATAAATTACGTGGTAACAATACGTTTTATTTCTTTTTCCCAATTTACATAGTAAAAACTCCAAAAATATCGTAAATAACTACAGAATATATGCACACAATATGCCATCCATCGCATCCATACGTATTTTCAACATATAATATACCAAAAATTATAAAACGTTAATTATAAACAGTTTTTAAATAATCAATATACTTATACAAAGAGTCTGCGGTAGAGTAGTATCATGCCACTCGTATCCCACCACGGCAATCTGGCCTAGATTCTTTGTAAGACGTCCCGATTATCGAACATATCCAACGACCTGCGACTTTTCTCAGCTTTCTTCAGAAGTTTTTTCGCCGCCCCTGCTTTCAGTTGACGTTCCACACCTTTCGTGTCACACACCACCCAGTATAAAATACAATAATAAAATAAAAACACCTTTTGTTTTAGTCTTGTAGTCAACACTGATTTTTAATATTTCAATTAATCTTATTGGCCTTTTTTTTATAAATTTAGGCGTACCACATTGTAGCATTAAAACATATTTGACAATCATACTTAATACACTTCCAGGGATTACCTTTTGATTATGAGAAATCAGGGGCTGTAACACTACATTATTTGTGTAAGAAATTGTTAACTAATATAATAATAAACTACATATTTTAACGATTTACTTAAATTTAAGGACTTTACTAAATGACCACAAAATAAACATTTTAAGTGACACAAATTTATCACTAGCTGTCACAAAGTAATTTCGGCTTACGTTGCCAATTAAATGCCTGCCCAACTATTGTTTCTGTTGTGTTTAATTTATCAAACGGTCATTCACACACTCCTTTCTCAAATTCTTTTTCAGCAAATGTAGTAAGTATGTATTGTGAGTTGAGATCCTTACAATCAGTCGGAAAAGTCATTTGCTTCAGTCTGAAACTGTGATTCTTTCCTTTTGGCACTGTTACAAGTGCTGCTTTCCTGAAGTGACACTCGATAAAAAAAAAAAAAAAGAAACTGTGAAGAGCGCTTCTAGTATTGTGACAGCTCGTCGAGAGAACAAGAATGAGAGAGAGAGAGAGAGAGAGCGAGAGAGACTGAAGAGAAACGAATGCACTTAGAGTAGTTGATTGACATCACGGTAATAGTCGTAATTTAATTAAAAGGTGTAATGTAGGAGATTTTTTTTCGTTTGTGCAAAGAAAATGATAACTTTGAAACTAATTTTGTCGTAGTTCCGACTTCATACTACATGTTATTTTACTAATGTTTAATGCACAGCGTATCAAATTATAAAACTTTAACAATTTTGAATATAGTTTACGAAAGAATTGAAATATATATTTTAAAAAATCTTTATTATCTACATACTCTGTTGGGATGCTGTTTTAAATTCCTTAAAATCACTGATCTAATTAACGGTTTCTGATCACAACATAATTTCCTTAAAATTTTCTTTAACGTTTTACAATAATAATTTCCCTAGGCATGTTACGTTTAATTTTCTTATCTTATTTGTTAGATCAATTCAACAGAATTTTTAAACAACGTTTGGTCAAACTGCTACTAACAAATTAGGTATTGGTTCGCCTGTATGCTGAAACAACAATTACAAATATATTTTGAATCATAAACCATTCACATACTCTGCCAATGCTCCTTCAGTACGCCCAGATATCTAAGAAAACAGAGTCGGTGAATTATATTTTAAAAAGTATGGGCAGTTGAAAAGTCTTGTGAAAATGCATAATTGTACAATTTTTTAACAAAGGAAAGTGAATTTATTGTTTGTTGAATCATAATAAACCTTGTAAATGCTTTTACTGATTCATGCAAATTTGCTTGAACAACTTAATCTTACAAATCAATTTCCTTATAATTAATAAAATAGAAAAGAAAGTACAAAAATCATCCAATAAATAGATCAAAATAATATTTTAAAAATGAAATAAAATTGTAATTTTCTGTCACATGTTTGGTTACTGTATGTGAATTCAGAAGTACTTATGTTTAAAAAAATTCATAATTAAAATTAAAAAATATTTTATAACATGTAATGGATTGCTGGTAAATATTTCCGATCACATATTAGTGAAACAGTCACATTTCTTCACCCACGCTTTCATTGACAGTTAAATATTTTATTTGGTGAAGTTAGTTGCATAAATGACCAGAATCTACCGTGATAATAAAAACGCCGCCAGACAATGCTGCAGGCACGCGTAACAAAACAAACCCGTACTGTAAACTGTATATTTAATCATACCCAGTGCTTTGAGGATTTTGGGACATGCAGGTGGAGCTGATGGTGATCACGCATATACATTAGTTGTTCGCGTGGATTTTTTTGCTGTATGTGCGGTTGTTAAAGCTTTTCATCATCATGTAAGATAACTAGCTATTGTCCGTTACTTCATTTGCGAGGTTTTCAATTTAATGCCTCTATGAGTCGTGCAAAAGTCCAGTCTAAGTAACTCAATTCGTAAAAATATGTATTTCTTGTTTCAATAGCTTTTCGAAACCAATACTTAAAAAAAAATATTAAAAACAGTGAAAAAAATTGAACAAAAGATTTTTATAAAAGATTTTAGGCATTTAAAAATTTATACACCGTAAGTAATAATATTAGAATTGATAAAATTGAAAGCAATAAATTTGGGTAAAAAATTTTATCATCGTAAAGAAAATTTGTTTAGGATATTATAATTGGCGCAAAAAGATGTTAAAGAGTTATTAATGACCGTGTTAGAAACAAATTTGATTATATTTTCTGGATGCCTCGTTTCGAACCCACCCACTACCTTTTCCCCCATTTTGCCCCCCCCCCCCGCCCCCCATACCGCCTTTTCCCTTATGTACAAATAAACATTCACGATCGCACGCATAACCACTCACCAAAGTTTCATTGCAATCGGATGAATACGATAGGAACGCATACGCTGCGAACAACACACACACATATGTACATATTTAAATGAACATTTAGATACAAAATCTCTTCTATTATCTCAGCTGCGCAGTCGATCGTTATTGACGTTGAAGATGCTATTTTTGCTAGCGGCTGATACGCTCTCTTGAACTTGGCGTGAGATAGAATTCAGAGATACGAATGACATATTTAGTAAAACCACTGGACATCTCTTATATTACTTCCTGCGTGGACGTTCATTACATTAGTGTACTCAACAAAATTAAATTCAGGCGTGGTTCGTCTTTGAGCAAACATCAAACATGATAAGTGAGAACAATTTCATGCAATACTGTAGTATGACAAAAGTTTACTAGAGTTAAAACAAAACTGTATTGGAGGAATCAAATAATTTGCTTGTCTAGTGCTGTATGTTGTTATTTTACTTTTTTTCTGAAATTAAATTCCTTTTCTGTTCTAATTTTTCTTCCCAAAATTGTAATATTTGGTTAGCAATTCTAAACATTTACTTTGCTTTACACTGCCTTTCGATCTGTATTATATATAAAATACTATGAGTGGTAATACAGATATTCAAATTGGGGACTTTAGTGATTTAATATAACACATTAACAACACGGGTAGGTTTACTGCAAATGCTTGAAGTATTCGTATGGATTTATATCTCGACAAATAAACTGTATTTACGCAAATGTATATTTGTTATACGTCTTTATTTTTCGTTCCGTAGAAACTATCATCGGGACTGTACATACCTGAATGGATCATTTTGCAGTTACAAATACAGCTATTATGCCACTGTCACGAAGTTAACAAATTAATATTCGAGATGCGATTACAAACAATGGCAATAAGTACTTTGTCTATTAAACTACACACTTCGTTCAATAAAAAAAAAAAACATAGCAGTATGTTCACGTATTTAGAACAGTACGTTTTTTGTTTTGGGCCAAATACAAATTTATTGGCCACTATTCAAATAAACAATTTCCAGTGATGATTTGAAATGATCAAACAATGTTATATCTTCTCGAACACTATGACAGAATATCTGCACAATTTAGAGAGTCCAAACAAAGTCAGAGAGTAGATACCACAGAAATAAGATACTTACGGTCCACATACTAGATGAAATCGGAATTCAGCAATTCTCGAAAGAATTTTTGTAAATTTGTAAAATATATGTTTTGTAATAATTTTTCTTATAGTTGGTGTGTATTCAAAATAAATAAAATTATTTCCTGAGTGTAATAATGTTGAGAAAACCATAAGAGTTATTTTACGTCTCTCATTTGAAAATACGTGTACAAGGTTTATCAACATTTTGAGGCCAAAATTCGCATGTGACTGTAAATAAGTTCGTATGTATTTATCGTCATAGAAATCGCCAACAGCAGCGCGTACAGGAATGGCTTTGAAATTGTTGGCCATGGCAAGTGAAAGGCAGGTACTGATACTTTTGAAAAAAGTGTAAATGTGTAAATTACAAAAATAATAAATAAATCGTGTAATAGCGCATTACCATTATACGATACAAAATACACTTGTTTATGCTCGAACGATAAAAAAAATCAACTTTAAATCGTGAGCTCACCGAGAAATGTTTGTAAGTGTATTTCTTAAAACAACATAATTTTATATCATCGGAGACTAAACAAATATAAATTTCTTGTGTCTAAAAATTCTGCAAGCTGCAAGGTACAGCTACAACATTTAAGATTGTGAAATTTTATAATATGTTTTCAACCTACATTCACTAAACCTCCAAAACTTATGCCTGTTATTAAAAACCTAGTTACCAACTTTTTCCAGCAATACCACAACGTGATTTTAAACTATTTTATTTCACCCTACATCAGGTTGTCAATTAATAACACCGGAGTTTAGACTGCATATATGACTTCAGTCGGCTTCACCTGAGCATCAACACTTGATGAAAATACTGTATGACCAAAACACATCCCAGCTGACAAAAGGTGAAATCATTTTCTTTAAGCGTATATTAATTAATGTAACTGCTAGTTAACAAGTAGTCATACGGTGTTGAAAGTTATTGTTAAGCGTACAATTTAAAATTCGTGGTCACTTTAACTGGTGTTTCCGTTGTTTTGAGAACCTTTGCGAATGAATTGGTGTCGTATAAAAATAACATAGACTGCCTATCGTTTATGATTCAGCAAAACGAATTTACATTTCACTGTATAGCTGAGTAGCCATTTATTTTCTTTTGTGGCTTGTTCTGTTGACCCAGCAAATAGTTGCCAACTATATTGTATAGGCTACTTTGTTAGGGAAATAAATACGTACGCCTGAACATTTGCAATTCTGTTTTGACTGGAGGGTGAATACTAGTGACAGCGGGGCTGCACAACGACGGAAGGAAATACTTAACTATGCATAGCTATAAGAAGTGGCCAGCGAACAGTGAATCATCTTGGAAGTCTCATAAAACAGAGGCTTAGTTATTGTACGGAGGATGACTTGGTCGTTAATCCCATGAAAGGAGTGGAGCTCCACTGCCGTGAGTAAAGGCGATTATTTTCTTGTTTTCATGTGAGATGGTGCCCGAGTTGGAGGTTGCGTGAGGAATCCTGTGCTGCTGGACCAGGGATGCTGGAACACGCGGGCTGTCCCTAGCTCTCCAAGCAGAAGAACTGATTACTGTCAGCCCCGCATCTCTTCTCCATCACCCTCCCCTCTTCTTCCCCTACCCCCAGCCAACACAAGGGAATTCACCCAACCTCCATGGAGAGGGTCATTAGTCAGCGTCAGGCCTCCCACCAAGCCATCGACAGATCGATATCGTCGCAGGTGCGAGATACAATACTGGTTACCGGTCCGCGACTGTCACGTTTCGTTCGGCTGCCATTTTGCCTCTTGCCCGGGGGGACGAACTCACCGTATTCGTACACCCGATAGAGCATAAATTATGCCTGGAAATCCAATTACACAGAACACACATCCATGTGCTGGAGTTCGAAATCCTTTGAATCGTCGTGTTTTCATGACTAGGGGATTGGAATAACCGGCTTACATATCGCTTTGAAGCTGTCTCGCGTTCTACTGAATTGTTTTGAAACCAGTTTGTAGTAAGAATTATTTCAAGAAAAACCAACAAAAACAGTTAATATATAATGTTATTAAAAATGCTGTGGAATATATTTTTTTGTAAAGAGAGATTAGAGATAAGAAGGAATTTAAAAAGTATATATTAAATGTTACAACATATAAAGGATTGGCCTAGCTCCAATATATTTTTTTTGTGTGTTTCTAAGAAGTTTGTCCATCAACCAGTTAATCGACTAAGGATAGTAGATGAGCCTAGAAAGATTTTGATTTTTAACCTGATATCGAATGATTGGCAATTACAAGAAATATGTAAACATAAATGACTACTTTTCAAATGTGTCTAACTAGTAACAAATCAGCGATATACTACTGAACAGGAAGTGTGGAACAGATTTTGGAATACTGAGAGTTCTAATTTTGAAAAATTTTAGTAACATATTTGCGGCCATTGCGTAATCATCATCCTAAAGTGAAAATAATCTGAATACCTCGACGGGTTCGGCATATAGGCCTATCGAGGATTTATCGAAAATACGTACCCTCTTAAGTGACTTAATTTCGAAATCCCTTGAACCACATTTTAGACTACTTGACTTGTATCTATTGGACGTGTAAAACATGACCATAGCCCGCTGGATTCAAGATATATCGACGATTAATTGAAATCACATATCAACACCTTTCACCCCTTTTCATCTCCTTAGGTGCTGAATTTCAAAAATTCCTGAAATTACTTTTCGGGTATTTGTGTAAACATAAAACTTAAACGAAAATAAAGTTATTAAAAAAAATACGTCGTCGATATATACATACATACATGCATACATACATATAGCTCTCAGTTGTGAATAGAAAACACATTTTACCCTTTTTTTTTTACCTCTTTGGGTTCGAATTTGGAAAGTATATTTAAATGATATATAGGGTACTTCCATAAGCAGCAATCAAAAACAAAGATCACTTCGATGTCTTGATTGGTTCGATAGATATGGAGAAATAACCGGAAAAAAAAATTACACGTATTTTCACCCCCGTAATTATCGAATTTCGAAAAGGTCTTGAAGTCCTGTCTCAGTTTTTAGCCATTTCAAGGGGCACAAAACCCATGTATCTGGTAAGCATGCCGAATTTTTGTATCGGCATAGACTGAAACGCGCCTTCTTTTCGTAAACATGTTAGCTTTCCTTTCGCAGCAAATTTTACTAACTTTACTGTCGTTCATTGAATCGATTCCGAGTAATTGCCTACACGTGGATTATATTAAGGGTGAAATGTAATCTAGCCATTCAGCCAGATAATCATAATATGATTGAAGATAGGTATATACGTGCCTATGCGTGCAGTGCCGCGTAAATCAGAGATAATATTGTACTTGCAATGCAATGCAGGTAGCGTTGCTGTGGATAGGTGAAGTGGGCGAGCAATGACGGGAGAGGAAAACATGACATAGCGCAGTCATAGAGGCGAGAGAGAGAGAGAGAGAGAGGGTGGTGTGGGAGCAAAGGGTCGAGCGGTTCGTTAGCGATCGCGTGTTAATCACGCAGTTCATTAGTGGCCGAGATCAGCGAGCGATGAAAGGCAGACACGACAGGTCTCGCTGCTCCCCAATTACCGCCACCCTCCCTCACCAATGATCTCGTTAACCGTCGCCACCACTGCTGCAGGTGTGCCAACCTGCGCGCTAGTTATTTCTTCTAATTCTCTCCGGTGATATCCAGCCTCGCGATTATTGCCCATTTGCCCCCCCCCCCCCAAATACCCTCTTTCCCTGCGCGGGGGTGGCTGGAGGGAGCAGAACCCACATGAGTTTGTCGAGCACACACGCGTGTGCCTCATATGACGCTGGGATAATGAGTATTATCAAGTGGGCTTCAGAGTGTGTGTCTTGTCATGAGAGCCAGCCTCATCTGCAGTTCCCTGACAAATGTATAGTACGTTCAGAGTTTTGCAAATCAGAGCGGAGTTTATACTAGGACACATTCTCCTTTTCCTTCTCTCTACGCTGTAAAATATAAAATATGCTTTAATCACTTTGTTTTGATAAGGCGTAGTAAAAGATAGCTTTAAGAAATTACTGACTCATACCCTTTAAAAACACACGATGTATTTTACGTGCAGGTGAATGTCTGGTGATTAGAGGGAAAATATCAAAACGGCCGAAATACTGACTGATGTTTTTTTCGGAAGAAAGCGACTCGCTTGAATTTTTTCATTACTCAATATTAGTGTCATAGTAACTGGAATTAAAGTTAATCATCTGCGTGTTCTGCGTAAAATAAAATAATCATCGACGCCATGTCGCTTTTCACAACTCTTCTTTTATTTTTCAGAAAAGTGCAAAACTTAGTTGATATGAAAGATTTTTCAATGACACAACGAAATTACTATAAAATTTTACAGCCAACTCGTAGAAAATATATATATATATTTTATTTGTAACATATGGAAATTCCTGATGCTGTATGTATAATTCCGAACAATAAACAATACATTTCATAGTGAGTATTGGCAGTGTTTACTGAATTTTTTAGTGTTAATTGCACCAATGTGTATATATATATATATATATATATATATATATATATATATATATATATATATATATATATATATATATAACATTGTCGCAATAGTTAGTGCATAACATAAGGAATTAATTATCTTGTGCCTTTGGTGTTGCACATGGCGGGGAGGCCGAATTGGAATATTGCGAAAGCAGATTAATTTTATGACGAGGCTGTTCGTTATTGCTAGAAGTTCTATGCAGCTACAGTTAGAGGAGATGTTTTTTTTTCTGTTCATGCAGTTACATTTCATTTTCTAGACTTTTTTTATGTTCTTTGCGTAGATTCAGCCTAGTGTAACACATTCCTGTATCTGCGGCATCAACAGAAATGACGAGATGACATTTGTGTGGCCAGTTGGAACTCAACTGAGCACAAATATCTCAATATTTCATTACACTTTGCTATTGTATGAGTGGGGAAACAACAGCTTATCAAGCATCGGTACGCTAATGTTTTAAATTAGTAGCTTACATCTCTGAAAGAGTTTCGTTGACTGTTAGTGATTGTTATTTAAAGTTTCCGTTTTAAAGTTTTCGTTTTTATTTTAAATATTTTGAATGAAGAAAGTCAATTATGTTAGCTTCACAATGATTGCGCTGTTGGAACTACCTCGTTGCGGAAAGTTACATTTTATTGATTCTGATATGGTTAGTGAAATATGAGATGCATAACGACTTCAAACTTTTTCCACGGGTAGAAGTTTTACTTTAGCACACTTATTGCAAGCACCTCGGTTCGTATCTTAAAGTAAATTTTAACGCGTTTTGCTGTTCGGAAAATTAAATGATATAAGCTGTTGATCGCGACTTCGATCTTATACCTGTCAATTTAATGTGATGATATATTTAGTATGAGTATTCAACTAAACTTATAAAAAAATTATTATAAAGTTTTTTTTTCCTTTCCAGCACTTAAAAATTTTGTTCACAATAATATGGAAAATGAAAAATTACGGTTTGTTTAATTTTCTTGTGTGTGTGTGTGTCTATATATATATATATATATATATATATATATATATATATATATATATATATATATATATATATACACACACACAAGTTTCATCACAATTGGATGAATAGTATAGAAACGCATAGACCTATGTTGCAAACAGACAGACGTTTTTTAGACGGAGATTGTTTGCAGAGCTATACAGTATAGTTGAATCTAGCAACTATTGATGATAAATATTATGCTTGTGTATTTATTTCTTTTAGACACAATCTAAAGATCTCCATGATCAGTTATTTGTATTAATACAAATATGTACGGTAACGACTATCGTGCAGCGGTTCCAAACATTTTTGGCTTCCAGAGGCCTTTTTATAATCCACTTATTTGGCAGAGCCCCTTGCTTAGGCCCAGCGCTACCTAATTACTAGGCGAAGCGTCGCCGTCTGCAAAATGTAGTAAATTCAGCTTAAGCGGCTTAAGCAAGTTCCTGTTCATTAGGTAATTTTTAATTTTCGTGTTTTCACAACCATTCGATGTTCATGTTTTTCCCCCTGCCCTGTTCCCTAGAGTTGTTGCCCTAAAAAAAAAAAAAAAAAAAAAAAAAAAAAAAAAAAAAAAAAAAAAAAAAAAAAAAAAAAAAAAAAAAAAAAAAAAAAAAAAAAAAAAAAAAAAAAAAAAAAAAAAAAAAAAAAAAAAAAAAAAAAA
>PNEQ01100415.1:0-13075 GCA_003012365.1 Medauroidea extradentata | reverse complement strand
TTGACGTGATTTTTTCCATTTCATTATGTTAACTGGTTTTCAAGTTTTGTATGAAGTAAAAATATGCAAATTTTGACTTTGAAGTGACATTACGGGAAAACTAGATGACCTAATTTTTTTCCGTTAGAAGTATGTGTACTCTCAAGTAATGTGTACAAAACTAACACTATTTCATACAAATATAAAATTATGTTTTTTCTCCACTTGAACAACCTTAAGCTCCTCTTTTAACGTCTAAATAGCATCGAAGGTGATAGAATCAAGTAACTCAAATTCCTAGATGGTAATATTCACAGTATGATAACTAAGTAGGTAAATAATTAGGTAACACAAAGAGCATAGCACAAGAAATCTTTAAACAAAAAAACTCTATTAATGTTCAACAAACTAAGGTTGGATTTAGATCAAAGACTTTTGCACTTTTAATGGAATTTCTGGTGAGGAATAATAGTTACTCTACTATTATTTTTATTTCAAGTATTATACAGATTCTTTCCATCGCAAACAGCACCGAATGCTGTTTTAATAATTTATACATCGCAAGGATGTTATCAGAATACATTTTAGTTACATGTCATTTATAGACATAATTTCTTAAATTATAGTGTGTAATATTCATGTTTTAATTTTTTGACATAAATTAATTTTTTTCGTAGGCTAGGATTCCGGATTGTTTACTGTCCCTTAGTAAAACAACTTTTCGCTAAAACAAATTTTCTTTAAAAAAAAAAAAATCACTATTCAAGCAAGTTACGTAGTTAACATGTCTAATTATAAATACAATTAAATTGCTCCATTTTACACCTTGAAACCCCCCCCCCCCCCAATTCCGAAACGTTCCTTCGCCACTGGTCGTAACTAAGTTGAGTAGCTAAATAACTTAAATTATTATAATTATAATTGTTAACTATTTGCCTCCACACGCGTCTACGGTAATGTTTATTGTAATGTATAATGTAATGTAAACCGAAAATAAAATTCTTAACTACTTTAGTGTACGACGTTGATCCTAAACAAGCAATAACTGAGCAAGCCCCACGTAATGATATATCTCCCATACTTGTATGGAAAGTTGGTAAGTTCTTATAAAAACCATAGAAACTTCTATGGCCCTAAGTAAACCAATGATTTAATACTGGAATCGCAAATCATTGCAAACAATAAATAACATACAATAAAGGGTAGTGTCAGAAAGTGATATGAGTAACTTGACTTTGGGTAACCTTCAGAGTAAAGAGAAATAGGAAATAAAAGAACAGAATGTTTGTGTTATATCGTTTTTAACAGTTTGAAATATTTTACTGCACTGTGCCAATAAGAGTAAGTATTTACTATTTCTGTTCTGTAAAATGGTCTCCATTAGAAGTTTATTTAGCTGTAGATCTGTGTTGTTGAAAGTGGTTGATGCATGCGTCTTGTGTGTGACAATATGATCACAAAAAAATCCTACGTACTTAAGCAGGCCTACATACATTTTCGTGAACTCTCATTTCTCAATGTCGGTTACTAGAGTGTTCCAAACTGCTAGAAAACGTCCATGAGGTGAGGTAGTGTTACTGTTACTATAGATTTATGTAAGAATGCCAATAGTTATTTTGTTCACTGTTTGTTGCCACCGAAACGATAGCATAATAAATAATACATAGTTTGGTAAATTCTAGTTTTCGCTATATCCTGCAAGACAAATAAGAATAAATCAACGGTGATGTGCTGCAGACAGCCCTCACGTCAGATGTTACTGGACACTGTCCCTCCACAGATGGACCCGAGATACCAACAGATGCCTGGCTTCATAGATCGGCCTTCGAGCTGGGAAGCGCCGCCTTCTGACCCGAGGTTTGCGACGAGGCAGGCAAGTCGAATGATACAGAGGCCAGCTGAATGGGGATTGCCTCGTTCGGAAGAAATGTACTTCCCCACTCCCAGGCGGAGAATGGACGCCAGATCATTCCCTCGTCCAGACACGATGGATTTCCCTGGTCCCATCAGACAGAGAATGGACGCCAGATCATTTCCTCGTCCTGGTATGATGGATTTCACCGCTCCCAGACAGAGGAAGGGCGCGATACCACTTCCTTGCCCGGACATGATGGATTTCCACGCTCCCAGACAGAGAATGGACGCCAGATCATTCCCTCGTCCAGACACGATGGATTTCCCCGGTCCCATCAGACAGAGAATGGACGCCAGATCATTTCCTCGTCCTGGTATGATGGATTTCACCACCCCCAGACAAAGGAAGGGCGCGATACCACTTCCTTGTCCGGACATGATGGACTTTCCTGCTCCCAGACAGAGGAAGGGCGCGAGACCACTTCCTTGTCCGGAAATGATGGACTTCCCTGATTCCAGACAGAGGAAGGGCGCGAGACCACTTCCTCGTCCGGATATGATGGACTTCACTGCTCCCAGACAGAGGAAGGGAGTGAGACCATTCCCTCGCCCGGGCATAATGAGCTTATCCGCTCTCAGAGAGATGATGGACACGAGACCATTACCTCGCCGGGACATTATGAGGTCCTCTGCTTCCAGACGGAACTTGCACGCTCACGATGATGGGAGATTTGAGCCGGAACTGATGATCGCGATGCCTGTGCTCGACAGAACTCACAATAAACTGCATTTGCCCTTCGACCCCATGCTGTTCCCTGGTATGCCTTTTGTCCCCGGACCTACCATCCGGGTGCACATCGGCACTCGCGAGGGCATTCCCAGTATCGGTGACAAAGAGGAAATTTTTGCGATGAAGGAAACATTAATTCCTCTTTTCGTACCCAAATTCCGTGAAAATGATCCGCTCATCGAATTACTGTTCGACATTGGACCCACTATTCCGGTACGCGAAGAAATAAAAGGCAAGCCTACCATCAAGATGCAGAGGACTTACATCCCACGTTTCGTGCCTAGTCCAATTGGAGGTGTTTGGCTCAGCAGAAAGCCCATGAGACCGAGAACCTACCAGGTTGTTGGCCACGACCATTGTGGGCCTTTCTACAAGGCACTCGATTGCTCTCGTCGCAGTGTGCCCATTTAGGAACGTTCAGCACGGCGTCAAGTTATATTTTAGGAAGACTACATGCGTCTTCCCATTTACATGGTCTTGAATATTATCAGATGGTGGATGTGAGAAAATGTGCAAGTGCAGTAAGTCTACAACAATGTAGCTACTAACGCATGTATGAAATATTGAATTTATGTAGTTAGAATGTAGTAAAGAAGTATTCACAAAAAGTCCAGTCAGAAAATATCTAGTAACATTTTTTTCACTGTTTAAATTATACTTCCTGTGTTCAATTTGCAACTAATTCTGTTTTCTGATGCTGGGTGCGGATGAAGTAGCAGAGAAAGTGCAAGAATGGAGGAAATGGGTGTGCTCCAAGATAATTAGCTAGGAAACTGAAACATACGCCATATTTCGTTCGTAACACTCACCGAGTGGCTATCGAACCCGAATCGCTGTGATTGGAATCGAGTTTTAGATTAAAAATAAAATATATACCTATATGTAAATTTTTAAATGAATACTTGCATAAAACATACATGAGTGCATTCATTCGTGCATACACGCAGGCTATAAGGAAACTCACCTGACGTATTTCGGGAGACGATTCATTTCAATAATGCAGAACTGCAGTATTGACATAGCATGTTTGAAGTTCAACAACACAATCGTATGACGTGCATATGAACTGTCGTGTCTTATCGTTGTATTATTGCGTACAAGTCATTTAGTTCCGCACGATTCAACAACAATTACGCCAGTCACGCACTGGCAGTCTCATTGCTCGTATGTTTCAGTCGCATCTCTTGTCAGTTGTCGACGATGTGTATATCACCACGTGTTTGTAGTATTGCCTATACGAGGCCCTATCACTACGCCACATTTTTTGTGTGCGTATTTGAAAGGAAATGCAGGCACTGGCCAGTTGCACCAAGAGAACTTCCTCTCTTTATTTTTTTAGTTACGACATGCTGGGTGTGATGATATCATAAATTGGCCATATCACTTGACAGCAAAAACTGTATGCAGTTAGAAGGTGGTCGCAGCTATTTTTGTATGTAAGCGAAGGTTTTAATGTAGATTTTTCTGTATGATTTACATCTCATCAACGCTCAAAAAGTTGTGGTTTTATTCGTCTTTTACGATACCTTGCAAAAATATGAATTTAAAACTTGAAATTAAAGGGTGTAGATACTGGTTTAGTTTGTTTAGCAAGGCTAAGAGTTGTTAGCAGGGTTGTCTCCGTCTCCTATCAGGATTTACCTCCCGAAATAATTAGCGTGAGTTTCCGAACATCTCGCACATGCATATGTAAACGCATTCATGGATATACGTATGCATACATACATACGAACACACATACGTACACACGTACATACATACGTACATATGTACACACATACGTACATATATGTGTGGTTAGCGATAAAGTAAGCACTTTTGATGACACCTTGTCTAGAATTATAATTAAAAAATATTATTTAATGTGACTTTAGACTCTAACTTTCCAGTGTGGTACAATCTATACACTTTGATTGTTAATTAGGTAGCTGTACATATGTTAAAAATTGTCAGGAAACTATAAATAATCTCAAAAGTATACACTTTATCCCTAATCACCTATAATACACACGTACATATGTAAGGCCAAATATGAATAAATTCAGTCGTATACAAATATTTAATATACACACAAACTTATATGCGTATTTTTATACTTGCACATACACACACCAATGACACAGCTCGGTATGCCGACGCAAGAACGCCCAGGCCCAGTTATGCAGTTTCTTCTGTTCTGGGGCTTCTTCCAAAACAAGTGAGTTTAAGGGCTCGCTCTTTACTTTTGCAGTGGTTTCGAAAATATTTTTAAACGCAAATTATTACATACATAAAAAAATCATTCTTACAGTTTTAACAATTCATTGTTTTGAGTTTTTCTGTTGCAATACACCAAACGGATTTTTTTTTTTTTTAGATTTTTGCCCCTGAAATATTACATATTTTGTTGTCAAAGTAAACCAAAAAGAAGCAAAATAAATGTATTGCCTGCAAACGGTACATTATTTAAAATTAACGGTCTGGCAAAATTGTGTATCATATGACTGTACACAGTCTCAAATTTTTTCAAAGCATTTGGTTAAAAAAATATTCGAGGTATTTTCAATTGTTTGAAATAAATGCAAGATCATGGTCTTAATGGGTCTGCTAAAGCATTTTCAAGTAGGAAATAATATATGCTTTCGTCTATTAACATAGCGTAAATGGAAGCAGACTGCTAGCTTTATTTACGCTTCTAGAGAGCATTGTACCAACTCTGCGATTATCAGATAAGTGCTACAGAAATTTGCTAACTGCACTTTTTATAAAAAATTTCTTCTTTGCTGATGACATACGTTATACATATTGCATGCACGATCCTTTAGTCGTAACCCATTTTTTTACGCGGAACAGCTAACGTATTCCCGTTAGGTTTATGTACACAAAGAACACATACTTGAAACAATGCTTCCATAATATAACATAATGCAGCAAGCTTATAAGAAACATGACTTTGAGGGACCTCAAAGTGGCTAACCACGGCTTATTTAGACTGCTGTAACTAAAAAAATACGATTAGTAAATCATGAAACTATAAGCACACATTTGTCCTTATACTATCCACAAATGAATGTGTAATGTGGCCGCTTGAAAGTCCCACTACGAAAACAGCACATCAGTTGAAAGTGCCGCGAGTATTCTGTTGTTGTCATACGCGGCAGTCTAACCCCTATTTCCGCGCCTCAGGCCACGGTCAGAGGTCTTAAACTTGTTTAGTTACATACATTCGGCAGACATGTTTGATCGTGTTTAAAGCTAAACATGTTTTGCGAGGTTTAAATGACTAAACAGAATAAACTCAATGAACTTTCTAACCTTAATACTGAAATGTACCACTCAACTTTCGTGACTATTTAATTATCATATTGCATCTAACTGCAATGCTGCTGTGTGTGTAAGGTGGATATAATGATTTTACACTAAAAGTTAATTTATTTTAACGAGTGCAAAATATCTTAATAAAAAAAAACAGCCATATTTGATACACAGATCGTTGTACTCCAAGCAACCAATAGGAGAGAAGCATGGAAGGTCTGTTGTTCGAAACTCCATATGAAACCAGTTTACTTTGAACAAGAAGAGACTGCGATCTGAACTAGTTCGTTGCTCGTGTAACCGCTCCATAAAACTGAACATGTTTAAGTAAAGTAGTTCTGCATCCAGTGTGGCCGTGACCAAGGTCTCAAACGCAATAAATTACATCCGTTACGTAATCTATGCCGACGGATGCGATATAGGCATCTCTAGTAGTCATAAAGCTTAATACCGCTTTTATGCACAGTGCATCAAATTCACGTAGTGTTCTGAAGTATTATTTTATATAATTATATTTTAGGAAAGGTTCGACGTAAAATCAAGCAAAAGTTTTTATATATTTTGTTTTATTAATCACTTTGGTATTTTCTTGTATTCAGGAGTCTGATGAAAACGTTTTAAACCATGTTTAAAACCCCAAAAACGTGTTCGTAGTATGTGTACAGTATTTTAACAACACTGAAGGTTAGCCTATGTGGTGTTTTAACGGTTTGACACTATTCTTGAGACACTTAAACAATAATAAAATTGTTTTTTTTTTTTTTTTTTTTTTTTTTTTCGAGCTTGCATTCTTAAATATCTGCATGTTTTCGTTCAAGACAGACATAAATCACATTACACTATTAACATAGACATACAGAAAAATGTATTCTATTTTTGTAAGATTATTTAAATTCACCTAAGAGTTCACTGACTGACACATCAAACTGCAGTCCAAAACTATGGACCTAAAAACGTGAAATTTTTCGTGTGGGTCCCCTTTAGGTCCCGCATAGACAAGCACTAAGTAGGGATTTTTCTAAATTCGTCCCCTAAGGGGAGAAAATAGGTGCAATGTGCTTTATAAGATTCGTATGCATTGCATGAAACCGACGGCCTATCGTCGTGACTTTTACTTTAATGGGTGAATCGTAAAAATGCATATTAACCCATTTAAGGATTTATCGAAAATTAACCTTTAAGGGGATGGAAGACCTTATTATTGTGTTTTTCAAATAATTACCGTTATCTATCGAACCCTTCACAATACTTTACTTCTGATTTATTATTACTTTTCGAAATTCGATGCCCAATATGGTTAAAAGACATTGAATGCGTTTTAGATAAATTGAACCCGCGAGATATAGAGTTACTTTTTGCTTTTTGCTTTATGATGATGAATACGTAAATTTTCGTAAACAGATTTCAGAAATATCCTAAATCCAAACTATTAGGGCTGTGATGGAATTAAATATATTTTTAATGAATTGTCGAGTACGCTTTGGCTCAATGGGTTATTGTGATTTTTAACCACAAGTGGATGCGTATACAAATGTTTAACATGTTCTGGTAAGATTTTGCGAAATTCGATCACTAACGGGTGAAAAAGGCAAAAAAATCCGCAAAGTTTTCTGCCGAAAAAATAATAATTTTTGGAGTGAGGAGGGGGGAATGTAAAAATGGGTCATAGGGGCAGTACGGGATACCAAAAAATGTACTTTAATCGGGGGAAAAATATTTGGTGAGTTGTGCGTGTGCCCGCGAAGTTTTCTACCGAGATAAATTTTGCTTCGGGGGGGGGGGGGGGGGAGACAAAACGGGGTACAGTGGCAGAACGGGATACCCAAAATTTTTTTGTGAAACAATTTGCCTTTTCAAAAAAATTTTGTTTAATAAATACTATCGCATTAAATTGAAAACCTCGCGAACGAAGATGCGGGTATCAACTGGTTATTTTATAATAACTCCAGTTGTGCCTTTCTCTTTATGCAAATGCAACCACTTCTCTTTCAAGAAAAGCTAGTTTATGTGAAAGATGATACAAAGTAGATAAAAAAAAAGCCGATATAGTTGAAAGATTTCTCGATGAATGTGTTTATACGTTGGATCCCGTTTTAAGTACACGGGAACATATTTCGTCATTGTTAGTGATTAGATGATTTCTAAATGATTGGTACCGATGAAGATAAGAAAACTCGTACGTGAATACCAAGTATAGCACTTTTAATTAATTGTTAGAGTAATTCAGTCCCATAGAGTTGACTTTAATGGTTGTAAATTTCTAAAAATATTTTGATAAATGCGACGACCGCTGCACAATTATACCTTATCTTATAATGTTCGTTTCGTGCTTCTTTCTACGATATTTTGAACATTGTTTATTCTGCTTCGCTTCAAGCCGATTGGCCAGTTTCTTAGCTAACAGCAGTTTACCATGCTTGATATAGGAATAGATAGAGAAGTAGCTGTGACTTTTTAGCCGCTTGTAAACTTCTGATTCTCGGAATACAGTTTGTACGCCTCAAGCTGATATTTGCTTAAGACCGAAATCTCTCACTCACTCGCTGATATTTTATCATATTCCCCCGTATGCTATTTTTATTTTATTTTGCGTTCCATTGATCCCATAGTTACCCGAGGGCAAATTGGGATATGGAACACGTCAACATACATAATACATTCTTTGGTAAATATACACAAGTTCCAAGAAAAATATATATAAACTACAGTACAATATTAAAATTTATGAATAGTGAGTTGATAAAATTCAATATTTAGTACAATGCGTTATTTGAAAACGTATCCAAGATTGTAAATAAATTAATAAGAAAAATTTCAGAACCCTTTGTCAAAAGTTTTACATATCTGAAATTACAATTTGAAAGTAGGTAAATATATCTACACTCTCTCTGCAGATGTCTTAAATTTAAACATAACATTAACATAATAAAATACCAAATACCTAATGATTAGGTTTGGTAATTGGTCAGCTTACTATTTCTTATTTCTCAATTCATATTCATGAAGAATGTTTTAAGTTATCCTTGATTTCACTTAAAGAGTAGAAACAGTTTGTAAGAAATGTTTAAAATCAAAATAAAATAAATATTTTAAAATTTGATGTCTGGAAGATTTATGGGGGAAGAGTTAAAGAGAATAGAACCTAAATACTGAGTACAATTTTGATATTGCTTTGTGCTGTGTTGTTTAATCTGAATGTTTTTTTTGAACTTCTTGTTTTTTACCTGTGGACTTCATTATTCAATCGAAATATGTCTTGATTCTTTTAAACATACCTATGCCAAAAGGTTAAGATCATATTCACTGTAAAAAAGGAAGAATTTTTAAATTTTTAAATAACTTTCTACAACATGAACTTTTATGCACCTTTGCTATTATTCTAATAACTTTTTCCTGCAATATAAAAATTTGTTTGCATGCTCGTGCGTCCCCATATTTCTATTCCATAAGTCATTAGAGAGTGAAAGTAGGCAACATAAATTTTTTTATAAAAGCTTCTTAGTCAACATATTCCTTTAAACATGAAATAACATAATAAGAGGAGGACAATTTTTTTAGGACTATCAGTGAGAGACTGTGAGTTGACAATTTTAATTTATGTACTTTCTATGTTCAAACCTAAAAAGTTGCCACATCAAAGGTTATCAATGATTCAATCGTTTGCGTTGTCTGCATTGATAAATGGTTTCTGGAAGTATTTCTTCTGAATTTTATAATTTGTGTTTTTTAAATATTTAGTTGCAGCTTATTGAGATCAAACCAGTTGTTAAGCTCAGCGAGAATTTTTTTTAAGGTACTCATTTAAGTCCATTTCATTCTCACCCCCAAATCAAGCCAGTTGTGTCATCAGCAAAAAGGACTATTTTACCATTTGTTATTGCTAATGGTAAGTCATTAATATAAATAAGGAATAATTAAGGTCCCAGTATACTGCCTTGAGGCACTTCTTTCTTTATTTGACCCCACTTGGAAAAATAACTTCTCTCGTCATCTTTGATGTGTACTGTTTGCTGTCTGTTATTCAAGTATGATTTTTATGACTGAAGGTGTATCCTCTAATGCCATATGTTTCCAGTTAAGCTAATTATATTTTGTGATCTACTGAATCGAAAGCTTTCGATAAATCACAACAAATGCTTAATAAATAATTGTTTTTATCTAAATTTTCTAATATATATCTATTGGGGTTGAAATCTGCCAGTGTTGTTGATTTATTATTTTGAAAACCAAATTGTGCATTATATAAGACATGGCTTTGGTCAAAGAAATTTATGAGTCTGTTATGTATAATCATTTCTAATACTTTTGAGAAAACTGGTAATATGCTAATATATGCCTGTAATTTTTAACTTTATTTTTATCACCTTTTTTAAAATAAGGATATCACTTTTGTGGTTTTCATTCTGTGATGAAAAATTCCTGTAGTTAGAGCTTCATTTATTATACTTGTTAGTGTGGAAATTATGGGATTGCGGCACTTTTTACAACAGCACATGGGATTTCAAAAACGTCCAAGGTTAGTAAGTTTTCATTTTTTAAATTGCCTTCCTTACATCTTGCTCATTAGCTAGGGAAAAATATATGGATTTATCTATTCTTTCCAACAACTTAAATGGATTATTTGCTTATCTGGGACAGTTTACTACATTTAAAAATTAATTATTAAATATGTTTGCTGCTGCAGTTTTTGTGTATGTTTCATTATTTATTACTAACACAATTTTTTCTGATTCATAATTTACAACTTTCCATAGCGTTTTAGGCTTATTAGATGAGGTGTTGTCTTTATTTGTCAAATATGATTGTTAAGCTAACTTTATTGTGTTTTGATAAATATTTTTGTAAGTGTGGTAGTATTTATTAAAATAAAAATCTTTAACCTAAGTTCTTATAATTTTATATAATTCCTTTAATTTTTTATTTGATGCTACTATAATGATTGTTATCCACTTAGGTTTGTCTTGCATGTGGTGTTTAGTAACCTACATTTCTTGGAAAATGAAACTTCAAAGTTTTGAAAGGAAAACGTTATATTTTATATCAACATTTTTCTGCTCGTAAAATTCTGACCAGTCTGTGTTTTGTAATGTTGAATAGACGATTAAAACCACTATTTGCGCCGTTTTACTGCTTGGGGGTCGAATTTCAAAAAATCCTTAAACCACTTTTTGTATATTTACGTAAGCAATATTTTGACGTGAATATCAACTCTCTATCCCGAAGGATTCGGTAGATATCGATAGTTAATCGGAAACACATTTAAAGTATTTTCACCACTTTAAACGCTGCATTTTTTTATGTCTGTCATATTAAAGTAAAAATCACTATGATAGGCCATCGGGTTCGAACTTTATCGACGTTTCTTCGGAAATACATTTCACCACTTTTCGCACTCTTTAGAGGTCGAATTTCGAAAAAAATCTCTTCTTAATGCTCGCATACGATCTGAAAGGAACCCACACAAAAATATTTCATGATTCTAGGTTCAGTGGTTTGGACTGCAGTTTGATATGTCAGTCAGTCAGTGAGTGTTCTCTTACTGTACTAGCAGTCCCCCGCGGCTATGCTCGCGAGCATTATCAATAACTGATAATATTTACTTTAATTGTAAAACCTCTTTGTACACCAGATTGGTACTTCAGACATCAAGTGTTAAAATGTCCAAGCTCTGCAGCAGGATAAGTAGCTATAGCTATAGCAGTCCACGCGAAAAGTAGTCTACCACAATTTTCATCACCATTTTTTTTTTATTTTTTATTTGTACCAGATAATATTTTTCTTATTTTAGACACAAAATGTGGCTAAATATGGCTCTTGTGAAATTTTTTTATCTCTCATAGTTTTCGCGTAATGGCTTGTTAAAGTCATATTTTTGCGTGTTTCCGTTTTAACGACTACACTAAAACCAACTGATATACCAAACTAAAAAAAATCACAGTGAATAAAGACATTGCAGGCTACAATGACATGCTCATGAAATTAAAGAATAAAAATAATTTGAATTTTAAAAAATTGCTGAATCTGAAAATAAAAATTTAAAAAGTTCAACAATTTTTTTAAAAATATAAATAATGTTTATTCTTTAATTTTATGAGCATGTCATTGTAGCCTGCAATGTCTTTATCCACTGTGATTTTTTGAGTTTGGTATATCAGTTGGTTTTAGTGTAGTCGTTACAACGGAAACATGCAAAATACGACTTTAACAAGCCATTACGCGAAAACTATGAGAGATAAAAAAATTTCATAAGAGCCAAATTTAGTCACATTTTGTGTCTAAAACAATAAAAAAAATATCTGGTATAAATACAAAATAAAATAATGATGATGAAAATTGCGGTAGACCGCGCCTTTAAGTATGTCCCTTCCACTAACAGCGACTTCACCTGGGCCTTATTTATATCACGGCAAAGTTGACGTTGTGGGGTAGTTATAGACTCTTAAATGTAAGAGATTAATCGAATAAAAAACGCCTGATTGACCATGTGGGGACGGTACCCTCAGTCACATATTTTCAAAATATTCACTTGAAGTTTAATGCAATTAGAAAGCTTTGGTGGACCTAGGTTTTGCGGAAAGTGAACTGCATAATCAAATTTACCCCCTTTAAACGACTACATGCAAATATCACTAATTAGAGCTGCCGTGCAGTTTTTGTGCTTCAGAATTGAACGTTTGTCTTCAGCATTTAACGGAATTCGAGCCCAGAACCTCCCGGAATGTGGACTTCGAGCTACAAACAACTGCGTCACGTATATAACTTCGAAATATTTCATGAAAACAAATTTAATTTAAAAAATAAAATATTCGTGTCCTGGGGTTATAGAGGTTCACCACATTTCGAATAGGTTACTGTAGAGTGCAATTCCTGCATAATTCATGTCTCGCTTGTCGTACTTGCTCTTCGGATCGTCTGAGTAGATAGATTTAGTTCCTTCTGGGACATGGATTCGGTGTGAGGAGCCCGGCCTAGTGAGGAGCCCCCCCGCCATGTTGTGACGTCACGTCCCCGGCCGCCATGTTGGATGACAGTGACCTTGACCTTGACCTTTAACCTTGACCTTGAGTGTCAAATTACCAAAATTTTCCAAAATTTCGAAAATTTCAAAAAAATTTCAAAAATTCAAAATTTTCCAAACAATTTCAAAATTTCAAAAAA
>PNEQ01100414.1:0-13119 GCA_003012365.1 Medauroidea extradentata | reverse complement strand
TATATATATATATATATATATATATATATATATATATATATATATATATATATATATATATACATAAATATATAGATTGAAGATTAAACGGGGACAAACAGAGCTAAACTATTTCATGATTGTGTTAAAGACTGCGTGTACTATATAACCTAATTTTACTTCAGATGTACTTGAAACTCAGGTAGAAATGCGCACTAAACTTGCTAAAGCCTCTCCTTTAATAAGATCAATTGGACGCCGCTTAAAGTGTCAAAGTAAAAACGGATCTGCGGGAATATTGCTTTCTAGTTCAGCGTTTGGCTTGTTGTGGTGATTGGGTATTTGATGCCCGCTGCAAGGTCGCCTCTATAGCTCCGTCACTTCTGAGTCTCAAATACGCTGGTAAGTGGCAGCCATAACTGTATCCACTAGTCGCTGCACCTGCGATGTAGGTCATGTACGTCTTAGTGTGACATACACCTATTCTAGATATCTGTTACTACATAATCCAGCACGAGTTGCAACTACAAAGTCTCATATTTTCTAAATTTTTTGTTAATTAAGTTATTTTTGTATGTAAACCTAATTGTTTTTACGTCAGTTGTATATGTTTTATTTGTATTTAAAGCTTATAGTCAAAATTCGAAATAATATCGTGATCCTATTAACATTGTAGTGCCTTTTTTAAGCTGCTCGAGTGTAAAACACATTTGCGTTCTTCTTGTATTTCATTACTTCTCGTTGATATTTTATATTGGCGTTTTCACAGCAGCAGTCACTCTTCTAGCAATGCGATTTACAAAAATTGTGTCACGAGCCGATAACGGTGGCACGTGTCGAGTGAAAAGCTATTTGTCAGTTTCTCTCTCGCGTGTGTGAAGTTTGTAGTGTAACACAACTCCACTGGTTATAATAAACTGTCATTTATTTACTGTGAGTTTTGAAGTATCGAAAACGTCAGTAAAGTTTACTATCGTGCCACAGTTTTTTTCGAAAGTAACATAATTATATTAATGTTCTCAAAATTCACTTCGTATGTTGAACAAACTGACAAAAAATGTTAAGTAAACTTTATCATATGATGCCCTTAATAAACACGTTAGTTGACAAACATTTATGATTCTCAATGCAGCACACTGGAGCAGTCGTTAGAGTAGGGTAAATTGTTTCGTGAAGACAAATTATTGATACTTGTCTGCTTGACTGTCAGGTATAGATATTTTTGCACGTATTTTTGCCATCATAAAAATGCCTTACAAAGTAGCTACTATTCGAAATCATAAGAATATTTCGTTAACAATATACAGTACCAATCAAAAACATAGGCCCACCCTTACATAATAAGGTATACCCGACCCAGATTCATAATATTGGTTGGAGCGACTTTGTGAATTTTTCCCTGAGTGTATTCGCCATAAGCTTAATTTTTGTCAAAATAAAAATTTTTGTATATTTCTTTGTTTACAAGCTTTGAATTTATGGCAAAAGTAAAAAATCACATTTTGTAGTATACAAAAGCTAATAAAACATAAACTACTTCAGGTATCTTAATGTCTTTTGTTTGTGAAGTAAAATGTTCATGAACGTAAAATACTATAAAGCAATCGCAGTAAATAACAATTAATTCACCCTCGTTTTCAGCTGCAGAGAGGATTTAAAAATACAAGGAAAACTGTATAAATATTCCACCAATTCCGTGTGTATATTTTTGTGGTATTGACTGAGCCACCGTGTATTTCCTACCTAGGCTGGTTAGAGGATGTGTTTGCAAGAAGTATCAGTAGCAGTAACATTTATACCGCGTGTCTAAAACATGATTTTACCCAGATGTGAAAAGTAGGATTCTGAGTGTTTTTCCCCGTGTGTTTATTATTCACAAAAAAAGGCAAAAAAAAAGTTCCAAATATTTTTTCCCCGCTGTGAATACTGAATATTATTATACGTTCATAAATTTTATGCTACACAAACAAAATACATTAACCTACTTGAAGTAGTTTTTGTTTTAATAGCTTTTGTATACTGCAAAATGTTGTGATTTTTTTAGTTTTGCAATATATTCATAAATGCATAGCTTGTAAACAAAGAAATAAACAAAAACGTTTATTCGACCAAAAATGAAGCTTATGTCGATTACATTCAGGGAAAACTTCACAAAGTCGCTCCAACCAATATTATGAATCCGGGCCGGGTGTCCCTTATATGTATGGGTGGCCCTATGTTTTCGGTTGGTACTGTAAATGTGTGTAGTTTTTATAAAAATGATATAAATTTTACCTCACTGGTAAGCCCTGTTATAAGTGTTGAAACGAAATATAAAAGTGAAAATTAATTTTCAACTATTAATAATTTCGAATAAATGTTTTACACTTTTAATTAAAGCCATCAAGTGGTTTAAAATGTGCGATATTATTGATGTATTCAAATAAGAGCATGTTCGAAGAGTTAATGACATATCCAATGATGAATTAAAATATTAATAATATACATGCGCTTCTAAACATATAATATATGTTTACAGTTCTCTCTCTGAAATATTAAATGCTCTTGTAAGTTAATTTACGTCGTGAGTTAAAGATCATCATCTCTATACATTTTTTCAAATAGAGGTGCTTGTAATTTTAAAATACTAGTTTACTTACTGTTCAGTTTTATCGCTCTTAATCGTTTGAAACATGTCTCGAGCGTTTCTATATGGTTATGTTCTGTAGTGTAAAAGTAAACATTTGTAGCTTCACGAGTCACTTAAAAATGTTCATAGTGGTGACTCGTAGAAGAGAATAAAATGTATGCGGGCTTTCCTTTGGAAAACTTTTTACATTCAGCAGCTCCGTAAACCTAGTGTACGTTGATGTGTATAGGGCACTGCAACATCCATACCGTGCAGTAAATTATTTGTAATGTAAAGATCCAGGTGTGGCTCGCCTTGGAAACTCAGTACATGCTAATATTAGGGACAGGAAAAGTTTGCAAATTCAATGACCTGCAGGCTAGTATCCATTGTCTTATGCATTGTCTGCTGTTCCACTGAGTAGCAGCTAGTGTACAAATGGTCGGGACTTGAGTATGCATAGGATTGTTGATTCTAACATGCAGGTATTTGAATTCGTGAAAGTTTCCTGTCCCTAATTAATATATACGCCCGTACAACTCTATGTTCTATTGGCGGCAGCATGTGTATCCACCGTTCGCTCCCGAGTGCATTAATTAAAGCAACATTCACATAACTGTAGGTAGGGACTGCTGATTTTTGCGAAAAGAATTTTGCCCCACTTTGTTTCAATGTCTTACGTACACACCTGCAGTTCTGCACCGCGACTACTAGGCATTGTGCCTACTACTTTCATTTCACTGAGCCAATCACAGTTACGTTACTGCAACACCACATGTCTATGTTTTCATGGTAGAACTACACGACTAGCGAGAATTTAAACGTCCAATATTGACCTTGAAGCAGAGCTGCATATGTGCACGTAAGGCACTGAGACAACCTGGGGCAAAACTCTTATCGACAAAATTAGCAGTCCCTATCTATAGGCTGTTTACGGAAGTACTTTAGAAGACCAGATTGTTATTTCGCTCGATTAATTTGTAGCATTGTGATACTTATAACTATAAAAATAATAAAGAAAACATTAATGATTATTCAAATAAAACATTTGTACCAGGTTCATAAAACGGACTAAGTAGTATGAAATATTCTCACCTACGAAAATACATGTAAGATTTAAAACGTAAAAACTTGAGGCGCATACAATATATATTTAATATATAAACTGTTGTGTTTTTTTTTTTAACGGCAGCTACTCTTTACACTCCACAAGCGCCTCACATTTTTTACCTTTTATAACTATCAGACATTTCCATTGAATGTAGTTAACATTCGCCTATAGAGATATCGGAATAGTCATGGAAAACAAATATCAGGATGACCAGGTAGTGATCGAACCAGCATACTTCCGAATTCATCATATCGCCCTGTCGTGTGTTATCGATGTCCACTAGTTCCTATATATTGATACTAGTTGGGTAAGGTATGCTGAGTGATGGAGGTCTTTTATTAAATGAAAGAAACTAAGTAAAACAAATCAAATTTATTTACAACTATATAAACTAAAATTCTTAAATGCAACTAACGATCAATGTAACAGTCACGAGTATATCACAAGTTAATAGCATACAAAGCAAATATTTAATATATACATAATTGACATAAATTCACAAAAATAAAATTTCAGTCTTCTATACAAGCACATGATTGTCTTCTTGAAGTTTTAGAACGACCTCGTTGACACTACACGCAGCAATCAATATCGTCGAACACTTCTTGGGTACAGCTTGCAACCCCTCACTATCGCCACCATCCACTACCACAATATATGCAATTCTTACTGCTACTGTCCAGGCCTGCATACTACGTATGCAGGTTAAAATACCAAGCAGTTAAAATATGATCGTATGTTTTCTTGACGTAAGATACGTAAAATAATACTTGGACGTGTAGCGTAAGGGCGAAATATCTCCGTGCAGTGTTGCCACACTGTGCACGTGTAACATATCGTGCAACATTTTGCCACTAACATTTTCGTCTCTAATTTTGCCCAGAAATCGAGTGTTGTGTTTATTATGCATTTGAGTGTGTGCGTGTGTGTCTGTATGTATGTGTATATATGTGCATGTGTATATATATATATATATATATATATATACATACACACACGTACACACACAGGATGAGTCTGACTAACACCGACAAACGCTGTCAGGTGATTCCTGAGGAAAAACATAGGCCTAATACGAAAACGTAAGAATCACTTTTCCAGGAATTGATTTTTAAGGGAGTTGTGCGCCCCCAAAAGTCAGATTTTAAAATGATTTAAATTAAATATATTACAAACTAATTTCGATTAAGCGACAAATAGGCGAATAGTGTTTTGAATATAGGAGATAATTCATCTCGAGAAATGTGGCATGAAAGATCAACCCCTTCATTGTGAAAATGGGGGCTGCCACCCTGCGTTTGAATGAAACTTATTAACGAGCACTTGCAAAAGATTTATTTTAGGTATTTAGTAATCAGCATGTTAAAATTAACAAATAAAGGTTGTTCAAAGACTCTCAGATGAACCGTTTGCGAGAAATCCGAGGCGACATTATTCAAAACAGAAAGAGCGTGGCCTGTCAGGTAGGCAATTCACTACACACGGGACGTGTAACTATGATGAATGACGGACACTGCAGTACTATCGGATTGTATGTCTGAACTCTTGCTTGTAGTAAGGTTCTACTGGCGAATAACAGACGTGTGGTGTCGTAATAACCGTCTTCAGATTGGTGCAGTCAAATAGGAAACGTGCCTGAGCAAAGACACGCTGCCAATAACAATGACGCAGAGCTGCAGAAAATTGTATATTAGAACCATATTAGTCAATTTCTCGAGCAAAAAGTTACCAGTACAGTATTTATCACATATATATCCTACCCGATATAATTTAAACCAAAATTTACCAATTCCCCTAGTTCACAAAACACTTTCTCAAAGATCATCCACATTCTTGCCTTCCAAAATTGTAGCAATTATTCCTGAAAATATGAAAAATAAAAATATAAACAAAAATATGTATATTGATCTATGGTTAAATAACTTAACTGATGATCAGTTGTCTTTAATTTTTAAGTAGAAGTTTTACTCTAGTTAATTATTTTTACATTCTTTATATTTCAGATTGTTAAATACAATTTGTATCCATCAAAAACAAATATTTTTTAATAATTCAGCATTAAATTTTTGTTCTCAAATTAATTTATACCAGATGAGTCAGATGACAAGTTTTATTACAAAATTAACCGCAGCTATAGAAAATAATTTGTCTAGTAGCACTCACACACAAGCTTTGCTAATGTGAGTGAGATGTCTTCCATTATATAAAAAGTATTTATGTAAAGTGCTGTAATCGGTATATGGAAATAAATAAACAAAATATGCGCACATAAGGCATTGAGACAAAATGGTGTACAAAGACTTTCGGCATACGATCGTGACTCTATGAATTTGTTATTATGTAACGAATACAGCATAAAATAACGTCACACCATGCCTGTTCAACGCATTTGTAGACCTGCCACATGTGATATGTGATAACACATATAATTAGATTGAGCGTCATGTGTGTTGCTTCCATGCGAGGTGTATAAATTGCAACCATTATGCACATACCTCGCAAGCAGCAATGTTTAGAGGAGTGACACGCAACAAATTACCCATGCATTGTTAGCGTGCTGACCAATAATCCATAACTAATAAGGGCTTCAGCATAACGAAAGTTTATGCAACATCAGGGTTGCAACCCTTATTTGTTTTAATATGTTAACTTGTGATGGCAGCGACGGGAATCCCAGAGATTGTACATAATCGTCTAATTACACATAGTCGTACATGTCACTGTTCCACGTCAAATACGTTCCACACTTCTACACAGGTTTAGGCTTACACTTCAAGGTGGCCCACCACCTTACAAAACCTCGTATACCATACGTTGCACAAATGATGTGTTTTTATTTTTAATATGGAGTACCTATGTGGATAGAGTTTGTTGGTGATTTTCAGACCAATGCAGACGTTCTACTTTGAATTAATTAAATAAATCGTGTACATGACACGAGATCAGATATTTTAGAAACTACCCCCTTTACTTCATTTTGTACCACAGATTGCGCCCACTGTAGTTTAAATGTGTAGAGTGTCATGCATATTGGTAAGTAATAGTAACCCAAGAGTCCGTCTTTCATCATAGTTACACGTCCGTGTGTAGTGGATTGCCTACCAGACTCTGTTTTGAATAATGTCACCATGCATTTCTCGCAAACAGCTCACCTTAGAGCGTTCGGACAAGGTGACCTATTTTGTTAATTTTAACGTGCTGATTTCTAAATACATAACATAAATATCTTACAAGTGTTAGTTAATAAGTTTCAGGCAAACACAGGGTGTCAACCCCAATTTCCACAATGATGGGGTTGATCTTTCCAACAACATTCCCCAAGATAAATGATCTCCATTATACGAAACAATATTCGCCTATTTGTCGCTTAATCGCAATTAGTTTATAAAGTTTTTAATTTAATAATTTTAAAGTCTGACTTTTGCGGGCGCACAACTCTCATAATAATCAATTCCGGGAAAAGTGGTTCTTACATTTTCGTATTATGTTTTTACTAAGGAATCACCTGACATCGTTTGTCGGTGTTATTCAGACTCATCCTGTGTGTGTATATATATATATATATATATATATATATATATATATATATATATATATATATATATATATATATATATATACATATCAAATCGCTAAAATAGCATGACATTGTAGTTACGGTCTACAGAAAATTTTCCGTCATTTTGTTATATTTGAACAGGTTTAGTTTTCTTATTTATGTCACAAATTGTGGCTTAATTTTTCTCTTAAGAAAATTATTTATCTCTCATAGTTTTTGCGTAGTCACATATAACTGTAAAAATTTGCACGTTACGGTTTGATCTACACCACTAAAATTATGTAACATACCAAACTGAAATAATTTAATGCGTGTAACAAAGCTGTAAGCTACAAGTTTTCCTGTACAAAAATAAAACGAAACAATATATTTTTGTACTTAAATTAAAATACTGTCATTAAAAATAAAATCAATAATTCTGGAATTCTTGTTTTGTAGTTTTACATAGGAGACCTTACAATCTACGACACCCTTACTCACAGAGAATTTTTTTTTTTTTTCCAGTTTTGTATGTCAGTTGGTTAAATTCAATTTTTTTTCTATTTATGAGCTATTAGGTAAATATTACGAGACATAAGAAGATACCTTAAGAGAAAAATTGTGTTACAATATACGTCTTAAACCAGAAAACTTTATCTGGTACAAAAAATAATGACGATGCAAATTGCTGTAGACTGTGCCTCTATGTTCGCTTCTCATGTGGCAGGTTGGCTTCTGCACTGCGAGCTATTATTTACCTGTAACGATAAAACATCTAAACACTGTGAGGTAGAGAGACACGTCTTGTCTATTGATTGCACTTCCAGGCTACAATCGCACTCATTGTTACATAAGTGCACCAAAATCACAGTCGTGACGTTCATCTTTCTGTTTCTACATCTACTTCAGTGGTTAAATGGTCACAACTATTAGGTTGAGTATGGATCTACCGGCGAATAACCGACGTTTGTTGTAGCAGTAATTTTACTGTGGTTGACCCGCTCAAGTCAAGTGAAATATCTTCCCATAAAGACACATAAGCAAATGAGAGCTACGTATTAATAGGTCATTAATTGAAACCGTAACTTGCAAAAACATATTTCCTTGACAACTTTGTGTCTGCATGTTTATAAGAAACGGAGGCAAGGAACCTTGGCTAGATGGTCTGCAGTGAAACACGGTCAGGTCGCCAAAAAGAGATCGAAACAACTTCCCCCGGATCCCTCGAGGGCTCGATTGGCGCCAGGAGCAGGATACGACCCAGGGATAAGCAGAGTAGCGCAGGCGCGGGCTATTTGCGAGATTGGTACTGCGGATTTTCTCCAGGGACTTCGCCGCGGCCGCACGTGGGTGAGAGGATGAGCACGCAGGGGCCTTAAACCATCATCCGGCATGCATTGCACGCCTGGGAGAGCCTCTCTCTAGTGTATGTGCGTGTGTGTGAGCGCGAGGCGTGCTCTTGCCTGCTGTCTGGGAAGGATTGGGGGTAGGGGAGGAGGCGGTGGTGGATGAATGAGGGTGATGGTGGGGGTGTGGAGGTCGCGAACTCGGGCCCATAGTATCGCAGTGGCCTCGGGGGTTTAAGAGGACGGCAGGGTGTGTTTTGACACCCAATATATGTGAGCGGGGCATTGCCCCTAGGTGGGTTGCAGCAATAATCCCGGCGACATCTCGGCCCTGCACAACCTCACGCACGCTCTCTTCCCTCCCTCTATCAATACTTAACTTACAGTCAACCTGCGTGGAAACTGAAGAAGTACCTGGGTAGCCATTAGTGCTGGAGCAACGAACACCCGCGTGCAGTTTCGGCCACATAAGTCCAGCTCAAAGAAAAAAAGCTCTAGAATCTTCTACAATATATAACACGTGCTTGTAAGTTTTAAAACCTTCTGTCTTAAGAGTGCGTGGTAGATAAATAAACGCTGGAAACATCAATTGATTTCTACGCTTTTTTTTTTAAGCCAATATGGATAAAATACTTAATGACAATCCTAGATAATGGTATATTCCAACTTTATGAGTAAATATTTACCCAGAATTGCTAATTCGTTCCATGTGATCTCTTGCGCCGCAGTTAAATGAACGAGTTTCCGGCGTCAGAGATTGTACCTCAGAAGTTCGCAACACTGGAAACAAATTTGTTTAAAACGTTGGCTAAAACTATTGTCTATGATTGCTATTGTTTAATTTTCGCAAATTGGCTTCAAGAAACCGACAGCTATTGATTAATGTTTTTAGCGTTGAATTATGTACCACGCCCTCTTAAAGAGGCTTCAGTAACTCAATATGGTATTTTATTTATCTTGTAATTATTTAGTACTTTACGTCACCTCGAACAACACGAGGCCTTGATAGAGGTACACGGAGTAGAGAGTGGGGAGGGGATGGAGGATTCGGTCAGGGCTTGTATTAGGAAACCATTTCAGCACTCACCTGGCGTAATTTCAGAAAACCCTGGGATCGAATCTGGGTTCTTACCGAAAGTGAGGCGAGTGTTTCACCACTACACCCCCTCGCTCGGTCGTATTACTACTCACTAACAAAAAAACAACATTATTTATCAGTTTCTTAAATCCAAAACAAAAATTATTTTATAACATCAATAACTTGTACAGCAAACATTTCGGACTTGCTGAGAACACTCATTGCGTCCCTTGCAAATGTTTCACTTTCTCACCACCAGACTTCAGCACCGCCTGCTCTCTCGTATCTGGGACGTAAGCATCAGTATTACTCAGGAAACAGCAAACTACCGTTAGATTCGTTTGGAGAGTCCTTTAGCGTACACCATGTCACTCTTCAGGCTCTCTGAGCTCAGCACACAAAAGTATTTAAACCAAAATTTTCTATAATTTCATAACATTCATTTCCAAACATTGCGCTACAGCGTGTTTAGTTGAGAAATTTTTACGCTAAAATATGTATTTTTGTAACACATTAATATACGAATATACATTTATATTTAAATTTGCAAAAATTTTTGTTTGAACACTTTAGTCAACTTCTTAAATATAGTGTAGTAACTTGATTCGGGAATTTATCAGGTCTACTATCATCTGTTAAGTAACTGAAGAGCAGACAACAGAGTTTTGAGTCTTACATAACTGTGGAGGCTACCAATTATATGGGAATGTAAACAACGTGAAATGCATAATGTTGCGTTAGTTTTTGTGACGCTCAATTCCTTTATTATGTAACTTATTAAATGAGATTATTTTCTAGAGATCTGAATCATGCGCACGCAAAAAGACACTTGGGAATCACATCATAAACCAATGAACAATCTCATTATTTGATTTTTTAATTATTATTGCGACGAATTAATGTTTTCCCCGTATTTTTAGTTACACAGTACTCGTATGTGCTTTATTTCCGAACTTATTTCTGAAACTGACTTCCATTTTTCAATACGTTTTAAATTATAAATTATCTACTCTTAAAATAATCTTTATAGTATGAGTATGTACTCACACACAGGTTACGCTGAGTCCGATTGAAAAGTGTTGAACTTGCATGGCGATATCTTATGAAAAAGTTACTTGGAAGTATTATCTTTTAAGTTTTTGCGTAAAGTAAATTTTATATTCGGTATTGCTACCTTGAAAATCAACTGTAAAACGGCTTTTATTAAAATATAAAATAACACTCTGAGGTGTCATACAGTGAAATAAAAAGTTTTTTTAAACATTATTAGTTAAATTTAATTTTAAAGGCCATTTCAGAACAGATTTAAAATTTTTTAACTAAACTTTTTCGGATATATTTAAAAATTCAGTTTCGAAATTTTTCGTAAGATATCATCACGGAAAATTAACACAATCAATTTTGACTATATGACTGCAGATATACTAGAAGTATTAGGGAAATAATTCAACGGTATGTTAAACATTAAAGTAATGTTCTTATGACATACTTGTTTCATACTTGCCACTACACATATCTGTATTTAGTGGATTTCATAACTGATTGTATTTCAAAACAATTTGTTTTACAACTTCGGTCTGCACGTCAATAGTCTACCTGTGAATTACAGACGTTTGTTGTCTTAACAAGCTTATATATTCCAATTGGTCCAGTTAAATAAGAATACCCTACTAAAAAGACCGGTGTCTGCTTATCAGAGAGAGAGAGAGAGAGAGAGAGAGAGAGAGAGAGAGAGAGTTGAAGAAGAATAGTAAGTCACTGATATCTAGCTTCCAGGAAATATTTCAGCAATATTCGGTACTTCTACTTGTTAAAATTTAAGCAACACGCGTTGCAGGAGTACGACTCAGTGCTACAAAATTAGAATGGTAAGGTAACGATTTTAAATTTTACATTGAATATATACAATCTTAAAATAAGAACTTTCGATATAGGTCAATACGGTTAAGGGGACCGAAGGTTTCAAATATTTTAGGTGTCGACTTCCAAACCTATATAAATGGCTTCGAACAGCTGGAAGCTTGCGATTAATAAATTGCACTCTAAAAAAATTTTGTAAAATTTACGAGGATATTCTTTGTAAAATCATTAGTTCATGAAGTTACAAAGGTAAACTTTGTAATACTACAAAGGAATTCCTTGTACATATACTGACAGTTCCTGCACTGTAAATTATTTTGTAAAATATGACAAGGTACTTCTTCGTAGTTGTACAGACTTTTGTAAATGTTGAAAATATTCCTTGTAAAATTATAAGTTTATTACATTAAAAGGATTTTGTTTACAAAAAAATTAAAAAAAAAAAAAGTGTAGCTCACAAAAATCGTAAGTTCGCTGGAAATTACTTACGCAAAGAAAAGTACCCCTGAAAAGTATTGTTCAAGAATAAAACGAATACTTGTATTAATTGCGTGCTTTAAAACGGAAGAATTATTACTGAAATATGAATATGAATAAATAAATAAAGACTAAACGGACGTAAGTCACAGTGCTGTAGGGGTAAAATGCGTAGACTTAAATCATGAGGAGAGTGGTTCGAAACTTAGGAACTCCCAAGATTTTATTTGATTTTTTCAAAATAATCTCTTGTATACGTCCTTTATTCAAAAGTTATTTGATAAATAACTTCAGTGTTATTTACGAAGTACAATGAACATTTAAAATTTTTTTTTTCCTTATTGAAAGTACAGCTACATGGCTAGTCCTTGTAATTTTACAAACATACACTTTGTATTTTATTACAAGGATAACCATTGTAGTTTTACAAGGAATTTCTTTGGCAACTGGGTTTCCAAGGCTTTTCTTTCTAAAAGTACAAAATTTTTTTACAGTGTATGAGCCTCGGAACTAACTTTAAGTACCAGAGACATTACACGTTATATAGAATGTTTCTTTGACAAATACCTTTATGGTCTCCAAATTTTGGTATTTAGGCTATTTATTCTCACTACCACAACAGTGTAATGCTCGAATATTACAATATGTTGGGTTGGGAGGGTAGATATCATATATGTCAAAAACTGCTCACCCTCAACTCTACCTTTCAACACTTGCTGGTGGCTTGGGTTTGCTGAACCACAACAACCATTGTTTAAAGCAGGGGTTCTCAAAGTTTTTGACACTGCGACCCCCTTTTGAGACCTAGTATTTCGGCGACCCCCCTATTTTGAAATATAAACAAAAATGAAAAAAAAAAACACTATTGGCTAAGTTTTATCCATAAAAATACTATTAACTAGTTATTAGTTACTAGTAAAATTAATACAAATTGTTGTCACTTACTGCAACCCTCTGTCGAGCGGTTTAAGGTAAAATAACTCACTTCGTGGCACGAACAAGGACAAAGAAATGATGACTCATGGGGCCTAGAATAGACTGCAGGCACAGCTGTTTGCGCGCGCACTCTCTGCCAGCCGGTGCCCGGCAGACGACACGACAGTCTGGCTTCTTGAGTCGATC